>JAIFAC010000418.1:0-107179 GCA_026545765.1 Plantago major
GTAGATGGATTCCAGGCGATGAGGATAATGTAAAGCTCTTTCACTTTCATCTACTCTCTTCTTTAATACCTATGTATCATATACAGATTGCGAGAACCACAACCCTATCCGCTATCCTTTCCACCTCCGCCCAAACAATCATCTTGCGCTTCGCCGGATCATCACCGATACAAGTATGATGATGACATTGGAATGGAGAATATTCCACTCTGATGGAGTGATCAACACCATAAAGCGAGAATTGGATCAATCGGTAGGCGAGAAATGCTTGAGAATGCAAGGTCTGAAGAGCAGACAAATTTCGTAACTGCTGCTTGAACAACGATAGATCCTATCTTTGCTCAGCGATCCGAGGAAACCTTTTCGACATTATATCCTTTGATGATAGTAAGATTCCCCCTCCTAACGGCCGAGAGGTGAGGACATAGATGATCCGGATGTCCCCTTTGGTGGTTTCTTTAACCATGCTTGACTTTATGGAATAAACAAGATCACTGGTAGATATGGGGAGTTCCTCGAACATCATACGCCAGAATCGGACAATAGATCGAGGATGAATGCTGGGAGAATCCGGGTATAGAGAAGTCAATACCTCCATATTAGGGTTTGGAGGAGGCACCACCCCTTAGGAAGCGTCGTGCTTCATGTATCATTGGGGACATATCCACGAGAGTGACTGACTAGTCCATTTTGTAGTGGTGGATCGAACTTTTGACTACAATGCCATCTTTGGTGCGTCAGAGCTCAATCTGTTCGAGCTATACCTTCCACCCTCCATAATAGAATGAAGTTTTCGACTCCTGGCAGGTGGAGAAGAAATAGGAAACATCCGAGAAGCTTGGAGTGTTACATCATGTCTACCAGAGGGCATGGGACCCGTGATAGCGGCCTCTCGACTTGACCCATGGATTATCCTCCCACCAAAAAGGAGAATCCCAACATTGGGATAGGGAGCGAAGGACAAGTTTCCCAAAGCTGCACTTGGATCGAACCTCATGAGACCCTCGAGGATGTTGGACTTGTTGTGAGCACAGACGAAGACAAAATTGGAGCGGAGATGAATGCGAAGTGAAATGAAGCTCATTACTTGTCTCGCGACAACGGCTGATGTCTTTGCTTAGTCTTGGCGACCTCAAGGATAGATCCGAGGTCACCGTTCATGTCGAACATGGACCCCTTGATTAAATATATCCGCCGGAAGAGAAAAGATTTTGGTCCGATCAAAGACGCCATCATATTCGTGGAAGTTGGCCAGAAGCTCATGAAGGCGGACACATGAAGAGGTCTGTTATAATTGTAGAACCGGGATTGGTACTTCTGGACAGTTTCGAACGATGTTGACTATTGATGTTGAGTCAACACCGTTTCTCAACAGTGAACAGTGATCGACAAGACTACGACGACAGTAAACTGTGATTGTGAACTACGTAAAGTGCGGTAGGAATAAAGCGAACACGAGATTTCTGCCGGTATAAAAAGATACTGAAGCGGTGCGAAGCAAAACTTCTACTAAAATTGAAAAGTAGAATTACAAAAAAGTTTAATTCAATCACAAGCGATTGATTAAACTTACAAAAAACTAGACCTAGAGCAGATAAGAAAAACCTATTCTAGTTCAATGATACTGAAGTAATTCTCAATCTTTAGAGAACACTCATAAGTAAACACCGAGTAAAGGTCTAGTAAAGCAAGCGCCTAAAACATATAATCTTCGTTCTTCAAAGGCAAATCGACCTTGCATTGGCTTGATCTTCTCATATATATAGATGCGGGATCGATCTCATGGAGAAGGCTCAAGCCCAAGTCGCTGTTGGGTTTCTTTCATAAGAAGCGCCTTTGATGTATTAATGGTATAAGGAGTCTTCTAGATATCAATCTCTTTCAAATCTCACTTTCCTTATAGCATCAAATTCTTCCTTGAATCATTATGGCGACTTCCTTCTTGCATTATGCTTCTTATTTTCCTTTTTGATTTTTTCTGCGCGTGACGTTTTACTTTCGTTATTTGCTCTGATAAATCGTGATCCATTAAGCATGTTGAGGAATAACTTGATATATCCTACAAAATAATCATAGAAAAACAACTACAAGCGTTGAGCAGGTTAATAAGCGAAGAAAGGCGAATTAAAAACAAGTGCAATATAAATTGCACTTTCAATCTCCCAATTCTTGCCTTTCTTCACAAAAACTGAAATGTAGTTAGTAGGAAAACCAAGGTAATATCAAGTAACTCCCCTTGCTCGAACTCCCCCTTAATGCAAAAAACCAAGAGTACAAACATTCTCCCCCTTTTTTGTGAAGAAAGAAAGAAAACAAAGTTCTTTTACAGAAACTTCACCATCTTGGTAATCTGTTGAGGACTTGCAGAAAAAGTACTAATGTTGAAGCGATGTTGACTCGACATTGTAGTCAACAGCAAAGTAAAGTAGCGGGACTATAGAATGATCGATTGAAGGCGATGTCGAGAATAGAGTGGATGGTCAATTTGGAGGCGTGATGTGAAGGCGGATGGTCAAGTACCGACTTACAAGATAAGTCATGATGGATGTTGTTGGGTTTTGCTTCAGGTAGATTCCTGGATATATATCAAAGCAACAGCATACTGGCTAATTAAAGATTAAAGTTGCAAATAAAAGCAGGTTATCCGTCAAGTCAACGTAATCGAGATAATGATAAACCACTAGGAGGTTGACCAAAAATCTTGATCTTAAAGAAAGTGACTTGAAATGTAAATGCAGGAATGTAGAAACCCAAAAGCAGAAAACCCCTTAGACCTACTCCCCTCAAACCCAAAACACGGAAAAAAAATAAAAAGCACGATGGTTAAGTAACGATTACTTATTACAGTCGATGTTGTTACAATGTTGACTCAACATTGGTGACAACATCGCAAATCAGACCACTCTTAATGTAAGTCAACTTGAAACCAAGTCTCAAAATGTGCGATTAGATTAACACCATGCTTGCGGAAAGCAGAAGAAGAAAGAATGCCAAAGAAACACACCGACATTGCCTCAAAAAGTAAATTGAACAATTAGCATAAGTTTGAGTAGGGGTGACCATGAGACCGTGAACCATGTCGAATAATTGGAACACGTATGAATCGCTCCAAAGCCCAAAACTATGCGGAGTTAAGCAAACCTGCGTCTCATGGCATAAAGATCACTCATTTGACTATATTGGGTAATTTGGTACTCGGAAAGTGAACCGACATTACG
This sequence comes from Plantago major, assembly GCA_026545765.1. NCBI lineage: Eukaryota > Viridiplantae > Streptophyta > Magnoliopsida > Lamiales > Plantaginaceae > Plantago > Plantago major. The sequence goes on from JAIFAC010000418.1 coordinate 3,219, forward strand.
AGAATCGGCACTTTTGTGCGTGTCGGTTTCGATGAAGCCATCAACCCTCGACATATGACACATTGTACGTCGATGTCTGGATAGTATTTGAAACCTTGACCACGATCCTCGGAAACACTTGAGCCCTTTTATCATAATTCATTAGATTTATTAAGCATAAGAAGAGCGAGCCAACGTCGAGTGCAAGTCAATGCACAGTAAAATAGCCAAAAGCGACAAAGTGGGTTTTACATAAAGCAAACACACAAGAGACTCGATCCCTTTCAACCTTGGTTTCAAGCAGCCTTGGACCTAAGCATCACCACATGAAGCTACAAAACAAGAACAACCAAAGACATATCGAGCAAGAACGGAAACACATGAGGAATGAAAAAATAAAAGATAAAAACATCACGTCTGAAACAACCAATGTTGGCCGTGATGTTGAGTCGACATTGGTACTCAACAACGGTGATCCTGAGAGCACATACCGAGAGATCTCAGGAGCTGAAGAATCTCTCCTCTAAGGGTTTGGTAAAAATATTCGCTAGTTGGTTTGTTGTCGATGTGTTCTATATCGATCACTTGCTTATTGACCAAGTCCCTGAAATTATGCCTAATATCTATGTGTAGTGCGAGAATCTTTGAGGGGTTCCTAGAAATATGTATGGCACTAAGTTTGTCACGGAACATCAAAAGGGTAGCACTTTGTAGACCATAGTCATGCAACATATTTTTCAACCAAACTAGTTGAGACACAACTTCCAAATTACATATTGATTCGGTTGAAAGTGACACGATTTTGTTTCTTGCTATACCATGACACCAAATTCGGACCAAGATAAAAGCAACCTCCACTAGTGGATTTTCTATCATCTAGATCACCACCAATCAATCACTAAATCCCACAGTTAGTGTTTGTATCACATGAAACCATAATCCTAGATTAACGATTCACGATATATATCTAAGGATTCTCTTAATGATTAAATGGGGATTTTAGGGTTAGATTGATCTTACAAGCACCTCATAAGCGAGAACATGATATACGGTCTATTTGGCGGATAGATACAAGAGACTTCAATCATTGATCATCAATGTTGGGTCAACATCCTCCCAACATCGATTACCTTATCTTCAACGATGTAGCCATGAGATCTTGAGCAGTTTGGCACTTTCGAGCCCAAATTTTGATCGATTTCGTGCATACTTTTCACAGGACAAGAATAGGCCATCTTCATACATTGGATTTGAAGTCCAAGAAAATAGCTGAGTTCTCCTATCATACTCATCTCGAAAATTTTGTCATAGCTTTCACAAACGATCTACCATAGAGGGATTAGTTGGGCGAACACAATATCATCGACATATATTTGAGCAATACACGGATCATGTCCTTTTCTAAGAATAAACAGTGTTTGATCTCCCTCCCCCTTTTTGAAACCAAAATCAACTAGAAAATCAGTTAATCGAGCATACCAAGCACGGGGAGCTTGCTTCAAACCATACAGGGCCTTTTTTAGTTTATACACATAGTCGGGGTGACTTGGATCTTCAAAGCCATTAGGTTGTTCCACATAAACTTCTTTATCGATATAGCCATTCAAAAAGGCTCCCTTAAATCCATTTGCTTCAGTTTAATGTTTAAAGCACATGCAATAGAAAGCAGAAGTCTAATGGATTCTAATAACGCGAGAGCAAAGGTTTCATCAAAATCTATTCCTTGACTTGAGTGTAACCTTGAGCAACAAGGCGAGCTTTATTCTTAATAACTACCCCATTTTCATCACTTTTGTTTTGAATATCCATTTTGTTCCTATGACATTCACTTCTAGAGGGCGAGGCACTAAAGACCAAACTTCATTGGTTTTAAATTGGTGCGATTCGTTTTGCATGGCCTCTATCCAATACTCATCTTTTAAGGCTTCTTTCACATTCTTGGGTTCAATAAGCGAAACAAAGCAAGAAGAACTTACCGTTTGGCACAAGGTTGCATTGCGTAGCGTTTCCTTGTAGTTCTTTCTGGTGTTTCCCCTAAGAGTCATTCTTACCCTTGGATCACCAATGACTTGAGTGCTTGGGTGATCTTTGCGAATCCTTGGAGGTGGATCACGTCTTATGGAATCCAGTGGCGCATTTGATTCCAGAACAGGTTCCTCTTCATATTCTGAGACAGATTCATCTGATGTGCTCTCCCCCTGCAATGTTGGGTGCAATGTTAAGTCAACATTGTGATCAACATTGCCTCCATCTTCTCTGACAGTTCCAATGTGGGGAATGCAGTCCAAAACACGCATCGATTTAGTACATTTACGATTGACAATCTTTTTCCGTGCAATTACATCTCATTTTCTTTTTTCACAAGACATAGAGTCATCAAAAGTAACATTATGATTCTTGAGCTTTGTGTCCATGAATTGTATATTCGATATGCATGGCTATTAAGAGAATAACCTACAAAATCCCTTTATCACTCTTGCAACAAACTTGCCTAAGGTTCTCTATCATTGAGAATATAGCAAGCACATCAAACACATGAAAGTACCTAAGATTAGGTTTGCCATTAAGAATCTCATAGGGAGTGGTTGAAGTTCCTGGTCTAAGGTAGACTCTATTTATAATGTGACCTTTGTATTCTGACTTGACCCAATCTTTTAGAAAGGTTCATGGAACTCAACATAACCCTTGCCATTTCTTGTAGGTCCGATTCTTTCTCTCACTCCATTACATTGTGGAGTTTTGGGTGCAGAAAACTCGTGAAAAATTCCTTTCTTTTCACAAAAATCAGCAAAGGTTTGATTCTCAAATTCCCTACCATGATCCGACCTAATGCGTTGAACAATAGTAGCATATTGATTACTAAACCTAGCATGCGTTTCTTGAAGGAATCAAAAGTTTGGACTTCTCTTTTAAAAAGCATACCCAAGTAAAACGAGAGAAATCATCAACTATGACATAGATGTATCTCTTACCACCTAGACTTTCTACCTCAATTTGTCCCATCAAGTACATATGTAAGAGTTCGAAGCAATTGTATGTACATTTTACGCACTTGATTGTAGGGATGTATGCATTTCTGGTTTGTTTACCTTTTAGGCGATCACTTTGCATACTTGCTTCCGGCATTGTTAAACGGTAATCCTCTAACGCATCCGGTTTGATGAGCCTTTCCATGTTCCTATAGTTTACATGGCCAAGTTTCTTATGCCAGTCACGACTTCATCATCCTTTGCCAACATGCATTTGTGGGGATCAGCCACCACATAGCAGTTATCAGCAGATCTAGTACCTGTCATCACAACAACTTTCTCCCTACAAGTGTACACCTTGCAAGAATGCTTGTTAAATTTGACCTTTAAATCATCATCACACAATTGACTAACTGCGAGAAGGTTAGCGAAGTCCCTCAACCAAAAGGACATTTTGCAAGTTGGGAACACCTTCAGGTTAACATTCCCTTTCCAAGAATCGACTCTTGTAACCTCCTCCATAAGTAACCTTCCAGTTTTTGAGAGACAAAGTTAGATGATTACTTAAAGTGCTATCATGTGTCGTGAGCATCCTTGTCAAAGTACCATTTTCTGCATTGTTAGAAGAGGTAGCAAGAGAAAGCAACATTGCATTATATTCTCCCTAGGAGTCAAACTCTTTTCACCTTTTCTCGTATTTCTTACGTTCGGACACTTTTTGTTTGACTAGATACATTATGGTGAAAATTTGACCACGAGATCCCAGAATTAGAAGCCTTGTTGAAGTCGATGTTGACTCAACATCGACTCAACATTGGACTTTTCATTGACAACGAGACAACTACGTGACGATTTTGGAATCGACACTTTTGATTTTTCTGTTTTTAGAGCTGAAACACTCAAGCTGGAATCCTGCACATATTTCTCTATCTTGCCTCTTTTTAGATCTCTCAGAAAAGTAAAGCAGTAAGGTTTTAAGTGACCAATCTTAAGACAATATTGACACACAAAGGTCTTTTTGGTCTCTTCTGTGACATTACCTTTTTCTTTGACAAAAACGGGAGCATTGGCAAGTTCAGACATAGACTTAATGTTTTGCATTTTAGTTGAATCATTCAAGTCAGAATTGCAATGCATGTTGCACCCTATCTTATTATCAAAAGAGGAGTCAAAGGTACCAGATAACTCTAGACCGAAGATTTCATTGTCTTGATCAAGCATGTAGTCAAGCTTTGATGTAGAAGAGTTCCACTTGGCAATGACTTCCTTTTCTCTATTAAGTTCAGAGGTTACTTTTTCCAGTTCTGCTTCTTTGCGTGTCAGTGCCACTTCCAGTTTCACAGTGGTTTCCTTTAGACTATCATTCTCCTTTGCAAGTCTCTTGTTGAGCTTCTTAAGCTTCTTCCATTCCTTAAGGAGATCTTCATACATCTGTTTCAGTTCTTCCACTATTTGTTCGTCAGTGAACTCTTCTTCAAGAGAAAGATCTGCAGACAAATCAACTGAACCATGCAAACAGTAGACATTAGTAGATATTGAGTTTTCAGAGTCAGAAAATTTTCCACTGAATATCTCTTCACACGTCTGTGAATCATCATAGTCAAAGAAGAGAATCTATGATGATGTTGAGTTTTCATTGTTGACTAAACATCGATTTCCAACATCGTCCAGAACAGAGGACAGAGCTGCAACGTTCTCTTCTGGATCATCCTTTTCCTGTTCATCACCTGACACATCACTGAGACAAGCAAGCAAGGTCTTTTTCTCCTTTCGAAGAGTGTTAGCACATTCATTCTGATGATGTCCCCACCCTTGACATTCAAAACATCTAACTTTGCTAAGCTGAGCAGGACTCAAAAAAGGACTAGAACCAGAAGAGTCCACACTTTTCTTGAACTTGTTAGTGCCTTTAGAGTTACTTGAAGAGCCTTTGTTAGAATTTTTCCTAAACTTAAGCTTGTTAAACTTCCTAACCAAAGCATTATAGGCCTCTTCAGTTATCTCATCAGAATCGTCACTACTGCTTTCAGACTCAGGGATTTTCGATTTTAAGTGCAGTGACATACTATGGTTTTTCGTACTGCTCGTTCATTACATTGGATTTCAAAATTCTTTAAATTGTTCATCAAGGTATGAAAATCCATAGCTGCCAGATTTTGAGTATCCTCCAAAATCGTTCTTTTTATATCAAACTTTGAAGAAAGAGATCGAACTGCTTTTGAAATCAATTGTTTATTTGACATGGCATCTCCAAGAAGGTGAATATCATTAGAAATAGTGAGAAGTTTGTCAAAATAAGAGTCAATAGTTTCTTCTTCCGCCATTCTTAAATTTTCAAATTTAGACTAAAGAAGTTGTAGTTTAGTTTGTTTAATACTATTATCAACTTCACAATGATTTTGGAGTAAATCCCAAGCTTGTTTAGCAGTAGTGCAATTTTGTATGAGTTTAAACATATGAGGATCAACATGAGAGAAAATTGCATTCAAGGCTTTTTCATTGTAAGAGCTAGCAAGAAAATCATCACCTGGCCATTGAGCTTCAGGCTTTGGAACGACATCTCCATCAGCATCTGGTCCTATGGTAGGCCACGTGTAGCCTTCAAGAACAGATTTCCATGCACGCCCTTCAATTGATTTGATGTATGTTCTGACCCTTATCTTCCAGTAGTGGTAGTTCGACCCATCTAGCACAGGTAGTCTGTTGACACTTGAATTGATAGCGTCCATCGTAGTAGTACCAAATCCGGACACCAATTAATTGGGTGGTCGGCTCGATGCCACTTGTTAGAACCGTAGGACCGGATTGGTACTTACGGGCCGATTCGAGCGATGTTGACTATTGATGTTGAGTCAACACCGTTTCTCAAAGGATGCGATGATCGACAAGACTACGACAATAATAAAGCGTGATTGAAACTCAGTAAAGTGCGGTGAATAAAAGCGAACACGAGATTTCTCAAGCTGGTATAAAAAGATACCGACGGTGCCAAATCAAAACTTCTACTAAAATTGAAAAGTAGAATTACAAAAAGAAGTTTAATTCAATCACAAACGATTGATTAAACTTACAAAAAACTAGACCTAGAACAGATAAGAAAAACCTATTCTAGTTCAATGATACTAGAGTAATTCTCAATCTTTAGAGAACACTCACAAGTAAACACCGAGGTAAAGGTCTATTAAAGCAAGACGCCTAAAACATATAATCTTCGTTCTTCAAAGGCAAATCGGTAGCCTTGCATTGGCTTGATCTTCTCATATATATAGATGCCAGGATCGATCTCATGGAGAAGGCTCAAGCCCAAGTCGAAACCTGTTGGGTTTCTTTCATAAGGAAATTGCCTTTGATGTATTAATGGTATAAGGAGTCTTCTAGATATCAATCTCTTTCAAATCTCACTTTCCTTATAGCATCAAATTCTTCCTTGAATCATTATGGCAGCTTCCTTCTTGCATTATGCTTCTTATTTTCCTTTTGCTCTGATTGCCCGTTTTGCTTTGATTACTGCTGCAAAGAATCGCTACATTGACGTTTCTTTGCGATTGACTCTGATAAAGAATCAATCGTGATCTATTAAGCATGTTGAGGTCCAACTTGATATATCCTACAAAATAATCATGGAAAAACAACTACAAACGTTCAACCGGTTAATAAACGGAGAAAGGCCGAATTAACAAAACAAGTGCAATATAAATTGCACTTTCAAGGTCCGTTATTCCGATTGGGTTTGCAACGTTGTCTTAGTTGAGAAATCACCGGGCAAATGGCGGATGTGCAATGATTTCACTAGGCTAAATAAATTTTGCCAAAAAGATCCATATCCTTTGCCACGGATTGACCAATTGGTTGATTCCACAGCCGAATGCGTGTTACTGAGTTTCATGGACGCGTATCAAGGCTTTTACCAGATTCGGATGGCCAAGGAAGATATTAAGAAGACAACTTTCTTGCAAGTGTCTTGCTTTAAAGTGATACCCTTCGGATTGAAAAACGCGGGAGCTACTTACCAAAGGCTGGCAAATCAAATGTTCAAGTTAAAAATTGGCAAGACCATGGAGGTGTACGTGGACGACATGCTCGTTAAAAGCAAAACTGAGGAAAAACACATAGAGCACTTAAACAAGTGCTTTGCTATCCTTAGGAAGTATGGGATGAAACTTAATCCGGAAAAGTGCACCTTCGGAGTAAAGGGCGGAAAGTTCTTGGGCTACATGGTCACAGAAAGAGGGATAAGTGCAAATCCTGAGGAGATAAAAGCCATCCTAGACCTGCCTCATCCGAAGAACCTCAATGAGGTACAACAGCTTATCGGACGCCTCATGTCCTTAAGTCGTTTTATTTCACGATCCACAGAGAAGAATCTTCCATTCTTCAGAATCCTCCGGAAAGGAGAGAACTTTGAGTGGACCGCGGAATGTTCCGAGGCTTTTGAAAACTTGAAAAAGTACATCCATTCCCCTCCACTGCTCTCCAAACCCGTAGAAGGCGAACCACTCTACCTCTACCTAGCCATTACGGAAGAGGCAATGAGTTCCGTATTAGTACGGATCCAAGCTAATGATCACATGCCAATCTACTATCTTAGTAAAGCCCTTACAGGGGCAGAGACAAGATACGTAAAGATTGAAAAATTTGCATATGCTTTGGTTTACATAAGGCCGTTAAAACCCTATTTCAAATCTCATAAGATAGTAGTCCTAACTACGGAACCTTTGAAACAGGTCTTGGGAAGGCCCGATCAATCCGGACGACTCTCTAAATGGGCAATAGAGCTGAGCGAATACGACATTAGCTATCAGGCTCCGACAGCCAAGAAAGCTCAAGTTATTGCGGACTTCTTAGCGGAGTACCCTTAAGCGGAGTCAGAGAAAGTCTCGGATAAACAGGCACTTGAGTGCACGATTACCATGAATCAAGCGAAAGTCGGTTCATAAAGATTAACCCAGATAACCTTGAAGATGCTCATATCAATCAATCTCGGACTATGACATGGGAAGAAACTCGGTCACCAAATGTTCCTCCTCGATGATATCACAAGGAATCAAATCGATAACTCCGCCGGATGCTAAAGGGAAAAGGAACAAGGGTTGAAGATTCAGGAGCTTATAGAAGATCCTCAAACCAGGGAGCAGCCCACCGATATGTGGACATTGGAAGTGGATGGCTCATCCACCGGAAGAGTGGGAGGCATTGGAATCTATCTTAAAAGCCCTGATGGTGCGGAACTCGACTATGCGATATCCTTGGACTTCAAGGTTACAAACAATGAAGCTGAATATGAAGCACTACTTGTCGGACTATGTATAGCCAAGTCCCTACAAGTCTGGAAACTCAAAGCTTACACGGATTCACAGTTAGTGGAAGCCCAGTTTTCTGGTGCTTTTGCCATAAAAGGCCCTTCAATGATCAAGTACCTTGAGCTACTGAAACTAGAAGTGAATCTCTTCGATGAGTTTACCCTGGAAAAATTTGACAGGGAATGGAATGAAAGAGTGGATACTCTGGAAAATTACGCGTCCGCAACAGCTGCTCTAGATACAAGGAGAGTTATTCTACTCACAATTAAGAACTCATCCGTCATGAGCCCTACTCCAACCATTATGATCACTGAAACAGGAAGAAATTGGATGGCTGATATCTTTAGTTACCTCAAGGACGGATCATTACCTGCTGATCCAAATGAGTCAAGGAGTGTACAACACCGAGCGAACAGGTATTTCGTACTTGGGGAAGATCTATATAAGATATCCTTCACTGGGACTCATATGAGATGTTTGGGTCCACAAGAAGTGAGGACGGTGCTTGAGGAAATTCACAGTGCAAGTTGCGGAAGTCATTCCGGTGGGCGGACTCTCGCTCAAAAAATCATCCGACAAGGTTACTACTGGCCTACCATTGATAAGGATTACACAAGCTTTGCCCGAAATTGCCCTGATTGTCAGTATTATGCAAATGTCCCCCATTGTCCGACACACCCTATGATTCCGTCAGTCATAGCATGTCCGTTTGATCAATGGGGCATTGATATTCTTGGACCTTTCCCAAGAAGCACTCAACGGAAGAAATTCTTAATTGTAGCTGTGGAATATTTAACCAAATGGGTAGAAGCAGATTCAGTAGCCACTATCACGGAAAGCGTATGGACCTTCATTTGGAAGAATATCATTTGTCGCTTTGGCTTACCAAAAATTCTTGTCTCGGATAATGGTGCTCAATTTTCGGGCAACAGACTCAAGGAATGGTTGTCCTCTTTCAAGATTGAGCAATGCTTCACATCTGTCGGATACCCACAGGCTAATGGACAAGTTGAGTCCACGAACAAGACAATTGTGAAGATCCTAGAAAAGCGGTTGAGGACCTCTCAGGATAGTTGGGCGGATGACCTAGACGGAGTGCTCTGGGCTCACCGCACCACTGCACGGACTGCCACTAGGGAGACCCCATTTGCTCTAGTTTATGGCACAGAAGCAGTCATCCCAGCGGAAATTGTAGTCGAAACGATGAGGGTCCAAGAATTCCATGATTCCGCCAATCAGGAAGCTCGGACCTATGACCTAGATAAGCTAGAATAGAAGAGGACCAAAGCATTGGCCAATATCCACAGATATCAAGAAACTGCAGCCCGGGCCTACAACAAAAATATTCAAGCTAATGATTTAAACAAACCTAAAACCAACACCTTAAACGGCGTGGAGTACAGGAAGTACTTAGTTTGTGAAACTAAGGAATAACTCCAAGGTTATTGAGCACAGGAAGTACTTAGTTTGGGAAACTAAGGAACAACTCAAAAGGTTTCGATGCAGAAGTACTTGGCTGTGAAAGCCGGGGAATAACTCAGGGGGAACACTTGGTTGGGAACCTAGTGTATTTAGGAATCAAGAAAAGATATCTTTAAGGTTACCTCATTTATCTTAGTGGATTCTAGGTCTGAGAAAGACCGAAGTGGATTAGTTGAAGGATTACGCCACCTTCAGATACCACTATAAAAAGACTTGTATTATTTACTCTCTACAGCTTATTACTTGTTTTACTTATATTGCAAAGTACTTACACTTATCTTGCTGAACACGTGCACTTATCTTAGAAAAGTCTTCCGCTCTCTGAAATTAAGTATCAGATTTCTTCACAGATATCTGAGAAACTGTGCTTATCGACAAAAGTTTTAAAAGACTATTCACCCCCCCCCTAGTCTTTTACTTTGCCATTATCTGGACCAACAAGTGGTATCGGAGCAGGAGGTTCCCTAGCCTTCTGCACTGAACCTAGATCCCAGATAAGTGCCCACTAACTGCTTTTCACCTACACTTGATTCGTTTGTTTAGTGTGTTTGCTGCAGGATGTCTTTAAGTGACGCCCCAATTATCAAGCCAGAGAATTATGAGAAATTGAAGAACAACATGATGCTCCACTTAGAAGCCATCAGTGACGAAATGATCGAAGTAATAAAGAATGGCCCAATAGTCATTCAACAACTCAAGCAAGTCATAGAGGTTTCTAATGGTAGAGACAGAGAACAAAGTGATGGGTCTTCACAGACATATGCGTCAACCAGCGGGAGACCTGCCAGTCAAGTCATTTACGAACCAAAGTCCAGAGAACTCTGGACATCGGAAGATGCCAAGAGAAATCGTTTGGATGGACAGGCTCGTGATATCATCATACGTTCTACTCCAGAGCACATACAGTGTAAACTGTGGGGTGCAAACACTACGAAAAGTGGCTCGCAACTGATTGAAGAAATCTTTGGCCTTTGAAAAACAAAGGAAAATAAGTTCGAAGTTTTGAAGCTAAAATTCCAAAACTTTAAACAAGGTCCCTCAGAGACTCTTGAAGAACTAGATTTCCGTTTTATAACACTTATGAGTGACATGGCTGCACTTGGTGAAAGTAATAGATATACCCAGTCAGAAAAGATTAAAACCATTGTGAGAAGTCTTAATCATAACTGGGAACACACAAAGTTTTTCTACTTTAACCAAGGAATGCCAGATATCACTTATGTGGAACTTTTCTCTCACCTTGCCACTGTTGACTATGAGACAACTCAAAGGGAACAAACAACTGAGAAGTTGTAGAATGTTGCTCTAGTTGCTCAAGGAACATCTGAAAAGAAGAAAGGCAAGGATATTACTGGGGATGCTCTTGCTGTAAAGCAAATGGGAAAATATGTCAGTCGAGAAATTGAGAGAAGAAAAGCCAAAGAGAAGCTGAAAAAGCATCTAGGCTCAAACTATCACAAGTACAAAAATATGCAAAGCTCGCTGAACAAGCCAGCTCAAAAAGCATCAAGTACTGAGGAAGCAGAAATCAGAAATGATATCTGTTCTATTGTCAGAAACCTGGTCATTTCAAGAAGGATTGTCACGCTTCAACAAACTTAAGACAGGTGACAAGAAAGATAGAAGAATCTTCAAAAGAAGTCAAAGAGCTATGCTCACTGAAGAAAGGAAAAAGATTCAACTTCAACTGGATGCTCTAGATATTGAATCTGATTTTGAGGATGAGGATTCAGATGATTCCACACTGCCTTCCCCAGAAATATGCGGTGTTTCTCATCAAGTAATTGACTTTGGTCAAAAGAAGAAAGAAGTGTGTGGAATGGCTGAAGAAATCTTCCCCGATATCTCCAATATTGAACCTTGTCTAATGGCTGATGAGGTAACACATACTTCCTGTTATACTTATGAAAGTGATCAAGAAGGAATCAAAGAACTGGAAAATCTCAGAAAAGAAATTGATCTTTACAAAAGAGAATTTCTAATGTTCCGAGCTAGAGCCGAAAAATTCGAAGAAGAAAAGAATTCTCTTGCAAAGGAAAATTCTCAATTAATCAAGATATCTGAGAAAAAGGATGCTGAAAATGCATTTCTCAAGGCTCAGATATCTGAGACCGAAAAGTCACATAAAGAAGCAATGGCTAATCTTCAAAAGAAATATGAAGGTCTTCTTTCTGAGAATAAGGAACTCAAAAAGAAAGAACTATCTTTTCAATCTTATGCCAAAGCTAGTGACACTCTTACTGAAGTACAATCTTATTTAAGAGATCCTTCAGAAAAGAGAGTACTTGGGCTGGACACACACACAGATAGTTCCATCACTCTGAATAAGCGTAATAAAGGACTAACATTCGTCATTGTTCAGCAAGGTGATTCCCAAACAATCTACAGCATCGGTCAGAAAGCTAAGATTGCTGACAAAGGAATGGCAGTTGCGACCAAGCCTTTGTGGGAAAAACAAGTCCAACAGAAAACTGTGGAAAATGTCTCTGAAAAGAAACATAGCAAGAAGTAATCACCCATGCTATGTCTCTCAAGAAGGAAAAATTGCGAGTCGGCAAATTTTACGATGTCACGCTTTCGAAAGAAAATTGATCATCCAGAGACTAGCAAAGTTGAAGAGAGATCTCGGAATGTAATCGATGCTCGGAATGGTATTGGCTATAAAGCCATCGGGAAACAACTTGCTCACGAATACAAACAAGAGCAAGAACGATGGTCAAAGGCTAGAATTGCTCACAGCAATTATCAGAAGTGGAAGATAAATCAAGCCACTGAAAATCTGAATGCCAGGGCTAGAAGAAATCTGGCTAGGAAAGCTAAGTTTGCTGGAAACCAGACTTCAATCGACAGTATCTGAAAGCACCAAATGGAGCATCTAGGAACACACCAAGGAAGAAAATAATTTTTAACAACAATGATACCAATCATTTAACTAAGATTCCTCCTTATGTTCCTATTAGACAAAAGAATGTTCCTAAGAAATTCATTCAAAAATGGATTTCTACTGGAAGATTCTTTAGTCCAGATGGTTCCATTGTTGGTATGAGAACCTAATCTCCTGTTTCCTGTTTTGTGCAGAACACTTTAAAGACTAACTCAAAGTGGCATTTTGATAGTGGATGTGGGAAGCACATGACAACAGACAAAGAAAATCTGATTAACTACAAAAGTTGGCCTGTAACAAATACAACTTATGAATAACAAGTTAACATACAATTATGTTGACATGTTAGATACAAACTATCTTTGTTACCTGAATAGAGTCAGGCTGATCATTGATCTCATGAACTTGTAGTGATTCCACAGTCTCTCTGTGCTCATTATTGATCTCCTCTGCAGTATCATTCTGAGTCTCCATCTCAGTTTGATCCCTTTCTGAGAGTTGAGCTTTCTCAGAAGGTTGAGGAACCTGTTCAAGAACAGGGTTTTCTTCAGCAATATTAAGTGCTGACATTGTGAATGTGGAAGCAATGGCAACATCTTCCATCATTCTATCTTCCTCACCCAGGCCTTCTTCTTCCTGCTGGGCAGAGGGGCTCTTGTCTTTCTAAAGAGCTAAGCTTGAAGCTCCTCCATGGGTCTCATACTTGAACCTTTTGAGTACTTTTGCAAGTACTTATCATCCTCAGAATCACTATTCTGTGTTGGTGCAGACCTATCTATGATATTTCTATCATCTCCGAGAGTTCGAGCATTACAGTTCAGACTCTTGGGGCATTCTGGATATGCCTTTCGAAGGCGTCAACATCTTCTGAGACCTTGTCTCCAGAAGGTTGTGCCTCTTGTATGATTAGGGACTTGGAGGCTCTTTTGCTATGAGTCCTCTTTCTCTTGGCAACTGGAAGTTTAGCTTTGGCTTGCTCAGAGACCTCCTCACCTTGCTGTGCAGTTTCTTCTTCTTACGCTTTCGAAAGCGTTCTCGTGAAGTTTCTCCTTTTCTTCAAAAGCGTGTCCGAAAAGGAGTTGGTGATTGGGATTTCCTGCCTCTCTCTGAGAGTGATTCCCATTGTTTCCAGAATGTAACAGATCCTGAGACCAAAGTGCATATTGGCCTTTGGCTCAGCAAGACCATTGATGATATTGGGCTCAAATTCCTCAATGTGTCCAAGAAATTTGTTGAAGGCGTACTTCCCCCAATTGAAGTGGGTTTCCTGCCCTTCATGCTTCTTGTTCAAATGATGCATCATCATCCATCTCTCCATGCTTATCTGGTGTACTCCACCTTTGTTGCCATCAAAGCAACGGACCAGAATAAGAGCTAATGTACTCCAGTGTTTCTGGAGATGACTAGTTTTGATGGCCTTCAGAACAAAGTCTCCTGGGCAACCTTTTGCATTTTCTAACTGGATTGCTTCAAATAGCTCTTTGACGCCTTGAATCATGTAAGCGTCCTTGATGTTGATGTCTTCAAATGTTCCTCGATTTTTCAATCTAATATCTTGCGTAAAGTCTTGCGCCTAGAACGATTTCTTGTCCTTGGACTTGATGCGCATGTATTTTTCTTCTTCATCATTCAAAACTTTTGTGAAGATTTTGGAGTTGTTATAGAACTCCAGGCATCCAAAGGTGGATAGTCCATCGGTGCAGATAGAAGCTTGTAGATATGGGAATTCTTCAGCATTCCCAAAATCAGCTTCCTTTCTGGTTTTGAAGATATAACTGCTGGTACATACCTCTTTACTAGAAAGGCTCCCCAATTAATTTTGTGTTTAGGGTTCCAGTCCGATGGGGTAAACTTTCCCAGAAGGTGTTTATTCAACACCTTAAGTTCCTTTCCTCCTTGCTTTTCAGCAGGAGCAGAGGATGTTGCCTTAGGGTTCTTGGTGGTCATCTTCTTGGGTGCCATCTCTTATATAGAGTTTAGAGTGAGTGTTTTTCATATGAATATTGCACAATTAATCGAGATTAGTCTATCTTTTCAGAAGACTAAGCACAAGAAGTTTAGTTTTGCAGAGGGGTTTTGCAGAAATCTTGAGAGATTTTGCTGTTTTGATGCAAGTTTGAAATTTCGGAATTGGTAAAAGTGTTTTTCTTTTGCCCAAATCCTATATATATAGCAGATAAAATGTACATAGGTACAACATACATATAGCTGAATATGAATGCGTGTCTTTGCATCTGCATAGGCGTGGTACGTCCTTTGTACTTCATTAAATGCGTAGTGGGCCATGTCTGCATTTCTCAACAGACATTACTTGCTTTGTTTTAATCTCAACCGTTGAGATCAAACATTTATTCATCAAGGGCTTATATTGAATATCTTGTAATGATATCAATCAACAAATGGTAATGTGCCGACTTGATGGATTTTTAATATGCTACATTCATTGTGTCACTTAGTAAAGAGTTGGAACACTTAATCGTTTGAGCTTATCATTCTGAGTGTCAAGTCCTTATCTATATATTGTTTATCATGAAAATGGTAAAAATACAAGATATTGCACATGTTTGACTTTCAGAACTTATACCTTTTGGGCTTTGTGTGTCCATTTCTCTTTATGACTAAATAGCTTTCTGAATTCAAGTGTCAGAAGCTTCAGTTGTTTGAATGTATTTGACCCACTCTCAGTAAGTAAGTTCTAGTTTTATTTACTTATTAAGTGTGTACCGACCTTTGCCTTTCTGGATACTCGTTGCAGAAATGTTTTGCCTTTCTAAGTGTTGCTACTCAGAAACCTTTGCATCACTTCTTATCAACTTAGCTTTCTGAGAACCTGTTCTCAGAGGCCTACTCACTTATTCAGTCTTTAGAGATTCAGGACAATTTTTCAGTCCTTAGGCAACTCCATTAATCCAAGATTATGTCTTAAGGTCAAGAACCGGCTTTCTTGTAAGGGCTTAGTGAAGATATCTGCAAGTTGGTATTATGTGCCAATCTTGAGTATCTCTATATTGCCTTTCTCAACATGGTCTCTGATGAAGTGGTGTCTAACATTAATGTGCTTTGTTCTGGCATGGAATTTGGGGTTCTGTGTGATTGCAATAGCACTTGTGTTATCACAGAAAATGGAAGTTTTCTCTTCATTGAGTCCATAGACTCTGAGTTGTTGTTGAATCCACAGAATTTGTGTTGCACAACAACCAGCAGCAATATATTCAGCCTCTTTGGTAGAAGTTGCAATTGAGTTTTGTTTCTTGCTAAACCATGAGATAAGTCTACTTCCCAGAAACTGACAAGTTCCTGAGGTACTTTTCCTATCAAGCATTGATCCAGCATAATCAGCATCTGAGTAACCAGTCAAACTCAATCTACTTTCTTTAGGATACCACAAACCTACATCTACTGTACCTTTCACATACCTTAATATTTTCAAGCAATGTTGTAGTGTGATTGCATTGGATTTGTTTGAAATCTAGCACACACTCCAACTGCATATTGAATATCAGGTCTGCTTGCAGTAAGGTAAAGTAGTGAACCTATCAATTTCCTATACTTGTGTTCATCAACACTCTTATCTGATTCAGTATAGGTCATCTTGGTTCCTATGCTCATAGGTATCTTAGCATTCTTTTCAGAAGGCTTAAGTTTGAACTTTGTGAGCATGTCTTTTGCATACTTTGTCTGACTAATGAATATTCCATCATTGAGTTGCTTGACTTGCAATCCTAGGAAATAGTTCAATTCTCCCATCATGCTCATCTCAAACTTACTTTTCATGAGATTTGCAAAGTCATCACAAAGTTGCTTGTCCTTAGATCCAAATATAATGTCATCAACATATACTTGAACTAAGAGTAGTTTCCCATCATGGTTTAAAGTAAATAAAGTTTTATCAACTTCACCTTTCTTGAAACCACTTTCCAGAAGGTATTTGGCCAAAGTGTTATACCATGCTCTTGGAGCCTGTTTCAGTCCATAAAGAGCTTTCTATAGCTTATAGACCATTCTACTTTCTGAGGAAACTTCAAAACCAGGTGGTTGTTCAACATAGACTTCCTCAGCAAGTTCACCATTCAAAAATGCACTTTTGACATTCATCTGATAAACTTTAAAGTCTTTATGAGCTGCAAAGGCTAGAAAGAGTCTTATTGCATCCAATCTGGCAACAGGTGCATATGACTCATCAAAATCTAAACCTTCAGTCTGGGTGAATCCCTTGGCAACCAACCTTGCTTTGTTTCTGGTTATTTCACCAGATTCATTCATCTTGTTTCTGAAAACCCACTTAGTTCCAATCAAAGATATTCCTTCTACAAATGGAACTAGTTTCCAGACTTTGTTTCTTTCAAACTGATCCAACTCTTCTTGCATTGCAGAGATCCAGTGTTGGTCTCTTAATGCTTCTTCTATAGTTTTTGGTTCAATGTTTGAGATAAAACATCCAAAGAGAGAATTAGCATTTTCAGCTATTGCTCTCCTAGTCCTAACACCTTGATTGATTGGTCCAATTACATCTTTTGCAGGATGATCCTTGATCCATCTCATCATGGGTTTAGGGCTAGTAGGGTCAACATCTATGTGATCTGAATGTGAATCACTATGATTATGACTTGAAACTTCTTCAGTATCTGTGACATTTTGCACCTCAGAGGGGTGGTGAATGTCTGACACTTGCTTTCGGTGAGAGCTTTCTGGGACATGCCTGTCAGAGAGGTCATTTCCAGAATTAGCTCTCTGATGAACATCTTCAGTTTCCATTTCTAGAATTCTCATGGGAAATTCTTCATCATGTCTGAGAATCATCTGGTTGTTACTAGGCATTTCATGCTTTTCTTCGTCAGAGTCATCCTCTCTTTCCACAATGATGTTTTTCCTTTCTGAGAGTTCCTGTTCAGAATCCTTTATCATTACTTCCTTGAACCTTTCTGAGAGTTCATCTGCAAGGGGTGTTTTCTTGTTTCCTTCATAGAATACAACATGAACTGATTCTTCAATCTTCTTTGTTCTTTTGTTGTAAACTCTGTATGCTTTACTATTCATAGATTAACCAAGAAACACACCTTCATCTGCCTTTGGTTGAAATGTTCTTAGATACTCTTTTCCATTGTTAAGAACAAAACATCTACAACCAAATACTTTTAGATGTTTGATATTAGGGGGTCTACCAACCAAGAGTTCATAAGGGGTCTTGTCATGGTGTTTGTTTATCAAACATCTGTTCTGAGTGTAGCATGTTGTGTTTATAGCTTCAACCCAATAAACTTCACTTATCTCAGTGTCAGCTAGCATTGTCCTTGCTGCTTCTTTAAGTGTTCTATTTTTCCTTTCTGCAACACCATTTTGTTGTGGTGTTCTTACAAAGGAAAGTTGGTGTTGTATACCTTTGCTGGTACAAAACTCCTTAATGTACTGGTTGACAAACTCAGTACCATGGTCTGCTCTAATTGCAGATACCTTGTCATTTTTCATGACTTCAAGCTTATTCAGCAAGTTTGGTATCAACACCCTTGCATCAGATTTGTGCTTCAGAAAGACAACCCAAGTGAATCTTGAGAAGTCATCTACAATAACAGGACCATACTTCTTTCCTGCATAACTAGTTACAGATGATTCAAAAAGATCCATGTGTAATAGTTGCAGTGGTCTAACACTAGAGTGTCTGCTTTTGGACTTGAAAGAGATCTTAGATTGTTTCCCATCGGGAAGAATGATACCATCCTTTCCGAAGATGTTTTGGGAAGGCCAACCACTAACTCTTTCTTGGCAAGTTTGTTCGTAGTTTTGAAATTCAAGTGACTCATTCTTTTTGTGCCATAACCAAGGTGCTCTTCCGTGACCTGATTGACTCACCATGAGACATTCTTCGGCCAGGCAGATGCCCGATGGCAA
This sequence comes from Plantago major, assembly GCA_026545765.1. Taxonomy (NCBI): domain Eukaryota; kingdom Viridiplantae; phylum Streptophyta; class Magnoliopsida; order Lamiales; family Plantaginaceae; genus Plantago; species Plantago major. Next base: position 21,719 of record JAIFAC010000418.1, read on the forward strand.
CATAAAGACTGCCTTTCCGCCGAGCAACCAAGACTGTCTGCTTTGACTCATTGTCAATAAGTTTGCAATACTTTGCTTTGAATTTCATAGTAAATCCCTTGTCTGCAAACTGGCTCATGCTAAATAGATTATATTTCAAACCCTTAACATGTAATACGTCAGTGATTGTTAATGATACTAATTTGACGTTGCCAAATCCCAGAGAGGGATTTAATTCTCCTCCAAGAACTCGTCCGGTCCATTGTTGCGTGCTTTGTAGTTGACTGATTTGCTTTGTCTCATGTCATGTGCTTTCCGCATCCACTATCAAATAGCCATTGAGCCTTAGTCCAAGAGGCGTTCTGCACAAAACAGGAAACAGGAGTTAGGTTCTTGCTTCAGAGATAGAACCATTTAGACTAAACATTCTTCCAGTAGGAATCCACATTTTAGTGAATTTCTTGGGAGTTTGTTTTTGTCTAACTTGATCAGAAGGAGATGCATTAAAATCAGTAATTTTGATCTCAATTTTCCTTCTTTTGGTGTTTCTAGGTGTTCCTTTTGGTGCTTTCTGGACCCTGGGTTTCTGGGATTGCTTTTCAGCAAACATAGCCTTTCCGCCGTGTTCCTTCTAGCTCGGCATTCAGCTTTTCATGGCTTGAGATTTCTTCCACTTTTGTCTATTACACGTAATATCGCCTTGCGCCATTGTTCTTGTCCTTCCTTATATTGTTGCGTAAGAACTTTTCCAATAGACGATAGCCAATGCCATTTCGAACACCTTCGCTTTCCGAATACGTTCTTGAAGCCTTACTAGTTTCTGTACCATCTTTATTTTCATAAATGGTACAGAGAGAATTTGCCTATTCCAAAGAATTCTTCCTTTCCTAGTAATGTAGCAATGTGGATGGTTACTTGTCTGAGGGTTATGTTTCTTTTCAGAAACCTTATCCACAAGTTTCTTGTGAACTTGTTGTTCTTTCAAAGGCTGGGTTGCTACTCCTTTTCCTTTGTCAACTACCCTAGCTTTTTGACCAATGCTATAGGTGGTTGAAGAACCATTCTGTTGACTTTTTACAAAGGTCAACCTTTCATCACTCTTCTTCAGAGGAGATGAATTACTCGATTGTTCATCAAGTCCAAGTCCACCTTTCTCAGAGGGATCTCTCAGATAGGATTGAACCTCAGTGAGAGTGTCACTAGCCTTTGCATAAGATTGGAAGGATAGCTCTTTCTTTCTGAGTTCTTCATTCTCAGAAAGCAGCTTCATCATTTTCTTAGTAAGTTCATCCAAGGCTAGTTTGTGAGAATTTTCATTCTTAGATATCTGAGATTTCAGAAAGTCTATTTCAGCGTTCTTGTTCTCAGATACTACGTTAGCTCGTAAACCTCTTTTCAAGAGTTTCTTTGCTTTCCTCTAGAATTCTGGTTTTGGATTGTGCTTCCAGAAATTCTTTCTCATAACGATCCAATTCACTCTTGACCAACTCCAGATCCTCAATTCCATCATCACTCTCATAGTACAGAAATTGTGAATTGTTAGTTACCTCATCGGCCGTAAGACACATTTCAATGTTGGAGATGTCCTGACCAAAGAATCTCAAAGAACTCCACACATTTCTTTCTTCTTAAGGCCGAAGTCAATTACATCGTGGGTGATTCCACACAATTATGGTGATGGTAGGTTTGAGTCATCTGAATCTCTATTTTCAGAATCTGTCTCAAAGTCTAGAGCATCAAGTTGAATTTGAATCTTCTTCCTTTCTTCAGTCAGTAAGGCCCTTTGATTTCTCTTAAAATTTCTTCTGTCCTTCTTGTCACCTGTCTTGAGCTTGTTTAAAGTAGGACAATCTCTCTTGAAGTGACCAGGCTTTTGACAATAGAAGCAGATATCATTTCCTATTTCTGCAACTTCAGTACTAACACCTTTCTGAATGGGGGTGTTCAGAGAGTTGTTCACTTGTATGTTCTTTTACTGATGATAGTTTGGGCCAAGATGCTTTTTCAGCTTCTCTTTAGCTTTTCTTCTCTCAATCTCTTGACTCACAAATTTATTCATGTGTCTTACTGCAAGAGCATTTTCTTCAGATGCTTCTTTGGTATCCTTCTTTTCAGAAGTACCTTGAGAAACTAGAGCAACACTTTGCAACTTTTCAGCTGTTTATTCTCTCTGAGTTGTCTCATAGTCTACAGTAACAAGATGAGAGAAGAGCTCTACTGGAGTAATATTTGGCATCCCTTGATTGAAATAAAATAACTTAGTGTGTTCCCAGTTGTGATTGAGACTTCTGACAATAGTCTTAATCTTTTCTGACTGGGAGTATCTATTGCTTTCACCAAGTGCAGCCATATCACTCATAAGAGTAGTAAATCTGAAATCAAGTTCTTCCAGTTTCTGGGACCTTGTTTGAAGTTTTGGAACTTCAATTTAATAACTTCAACTTGTTTTCTTTGGTTTTCGTGCCCGCATGATTTCTTCAATCAATCGCGTGCAACTTTCGCCGTTTTAGCACCCCACAGTTTACAATGTATGTGCTCAGTTGTCGATCTGATGATTATATTACGAGCTTGACCATCCAATCAGGTCTCCCCATCTTCGGATGTCGAGCTCTCTTGGCTTGTCTTCATATATAATGCTTCCACGAGCAACATGACCACTATCACTAGCAGCCATGTCCTCGCTTCCATCTTCCTTGTCTGAGGCTTTTCTTCCATCAGACACCTCAGTAACTTGTTTGAGTTGTCTGATTTTGATAGGCCCTTCATTGATCACATAGATCATCTCATCACTAATGGCCTCCAGATGGAGCATCATGTTGTTCTTCCATTTCACATAGTTTTATGGCTTCAGAATGGGTGCATCACTCAGAGACATACCTGCACACTTAACACAAAAATTATATAGTCCTCAGAAAGGGACAAAGTTCCTTCACCTATCTGGGGACCTAGGTTCAGTGCAGAAGGCTTGTGAACCTCCTGCTCTGATACCACTTGTTGGTCCAGATAACGGCAAAGTAAAAGACTAGAGGGGGGGGGGGGGGGTTGAATAGTCTTTTAAAACTTTTGTCGATAAACACAGTTTCTCAGAAACCTGGGGTTTCTGATACTTAAATTCAGAGCGCGGAAGACTTTAAGATAGGTAGGTGCAGAAACAATAAGTAAGTGTGTGTGTGCTTTGCTAAAATGTAAATACAGAAAGGCAAATAACACAGCAAGTATAGTGGTATCTGGAGGTGGTGTAATCCTCCAACTAGTCCACTTCGGTCTTTCTGAGACCTAGAATTCACTAGAATAGATAATTGAGTTCACCTTACAATAATCCTATTCTAAGATTCCTAAACAAATGGTCCCAACTAAATGTTCTCCCTGAGTTATTCCCCAGCTCCTAGAGCTAAATACTTCCTCTACTCAGATAACCTTGGAGTTATTCCCTGATTTCCCAAATCAAGTACTTCCTCTACTCCACGCCTTGATGGTGTTGGTTATAAGGTTTGTCAGAGGCTTTTCAGATAACTTTTCGCTTATGTTTTCGAGAGCCTAATAGAACAAGACTACTTAATACACTTGTTCAATGGATGACATGCGCTCAGATCGACCCAAGTAATGGTGTCCGCTCGAGAATGAGCTTTAAATGGTATCGATAGTTCAACTCTTTCACGAATAACAATCTCTTGTTAAGGTTCAGGACAACTTAGAACTACTAGTGATTCTTCAAGCAACAGAAAGCTTTCAAAAAGGGTAGTAGAGTGCTTGAGAGAATACTTTGCTTGATGGTAAGTTTGCAAGATAGAGCGTTCGCATAGGCATTATTCAGGCAGAAGAAGCACTAAATTTGGAGCCGGTGACCGAAGCCCTGTGAATCGGGCCAGAATCAGAACGGTCCTAAGGTAGCGAAATTCCTTGTCGGGTAAGTTCCGACCCGCACGAAAGGGGCAAAGAAAATATTTTGTTGCGAATGAACATGATCCAATTCTTGAGACTAGCGAGACAATTCAAACGAAGAAATCTTTTATTTGGGTAATGCCGCCTAAGGTATGTTCTTCAAGCATCTAAGTGTGTGATATATATAGATAAATTTGAGAGGCGTTTGAATTGTATCCGTTGTGCTCTCTATCAAATTATATCCGTTTATATCTTGAACTATGTACTCGTAAGTCACTATCTCATTTTTCGTAGAGGATCGCTTTAAAGATTTCTGCCGATGCATTTAATGCATAGTACTGTTCATTGTCCTTAGTCTCAACGGATACATGAGCCTTTCTGATGGCTTGCATGCTCCATACTCATGATGTCATATGTCCAAAATCATATCCCGAAAGTAAGTTAATATACTTAAGAAAGGATTAAGGACATAGTCTTTCTGAGTTAGACTAAACCTTTGTGTCTTCATAAACCTTGTGCAATCTTCAGTCTTCTAATCTTCAGAAAAGCTCCATTGCTAGGATTGATCTTCATGGTCTTCTTGAAATAAAAATTACACTCAGAGACCTATAATCCTAATACAAGATTTACTAGACTAATCATACTCAGTGATTTCCTCTTTTACAATGTTCAAGTGAACCAAGAGCACTTAATCACCTTTCTGGCTAAGATAAGAACATGTGATGAGTGATCAAATTACTAACAGATATTCCTAACATTGATAAACATTCTTCATTTGGGGTTAATATTAATTCTTCTCTAATTACTCAATACTTTCTACTTACAGGCTCATTCAAAAGAAGTGCAAGGGGAAAGAGTTGCACCTCCCCGCACCCATGGAAATTGATATACCCCTGTGGCAACATCACCGTAAAGAACACCGTAAAAGTTTCGAGAAAATGATTCTGAGCCTCCTATTGTGGAGGTAAGTGAAAAACTCAGAGATCATTGAAGCTTAGCTGAATAAATTCTTTCATGACAATTTTCTAAGTATTGTGATAATTTTAATTCTCAGGTTCAAGTAGAAAGAAAGGTTGATGAGGACCTGACTCCCAAGTCTCCACCTCATAACAAGATATCTGAGGCACCCCCTACCTCAGTAGTACAAGTCTCTGAGCCTGATGTATCTATTCAGGTAACTCAGAAACCTAACTACACTAGTACTCAATTATCTACACAAGTTTTGAATCTAACGCAAAACTCTTTCTTTCAGGCTCAAACAAGTGTGCTAAAGGTTTCTGCACTCTCAACAGAAAACCTGCTTGCATTCTTCAAAGACCACACTCTCAAGAAACACTTCAAGTGTTTCAGAAAGTGGCAGAAGCTCAGAAGCTCAGATCTGACTGAACTAACAAAGGTGACTGATCACCAATGGAGAAGAGTTAGAGCTTTTAACTTGGAGAATTATATCCATGCTATGTTTCCTACAGACAGTACTCTTTTGCCACTCTGATGCATAAGGACTTTATCAAAGAAGTTGCACGCAAGCTCATAGAATCTTTTGAGAAGGCTGATGATCAGACCAGAATGGAGATGGCATTCAAGCCTCCATTGCCTAAGTCCTACAAAGGCATACCCTCTGAACAAGAGGAAGTAAATTAGCAATTGGTCACACTCCCTCAAGTGATCAATCTGGTTTCTGAAGATGAGGAGGAAACAGATGAGAATGATTTTGAAGAACCTCCTTCTGATCATCACAAGGATGATGATGACAAAAAGGATGATGATGACAGTCCTGCTCCAGGGACTGGTGGAATTACACAAGGAAAGAATAACTCAGTTGCTGAAAAGCAAAATGAGAAATCATCACAAAATTCTCCACCACCATCTCCTCAGAAGTCTACACATCCAACTCCCCAACAACAAAACACTACTGAAAACAGAGTTGAGCAACATGAAGAAGTTGATGAAGCAATTCTGGAAACAGAAGCTAATGTTGCCAAGCTCACCAAATTATTGAAGGACCAGAAACAGCTAAATCTGGAAATGAGAAGAAAGAATTGAAGCTTGCCATTGAGGCAATTGCTGAAGAAATAGATTCATCACCAGCATATGAAGACAAGCATGATGCTGAGGCTGCATTGCAAAAAGATACACCATCCTCCTCCTCACTAAAAGGAAAGAAGCCCATGACAGAAATGGTTCCTAAGCTGGACAGGGTAGATGAAGATGTCCAAGAGGATGAAGATCTCTGGGATGGTGATTCCCAAGATCAAGAAGATAGAACCTTGCAAGTCCACAAAAATCAGCATATAGTTGTGGTGTCCTTACTGAAGATAGTTGATGTTGTATTCCTTTGCAAGTACAAAACTCTTTTATGTACTGGTTCACAAACTCAGTACCATGTTCTGTTCTGATCACAAATACATTGTCATTTTTCATGACTTCAATCTTATTCAGCTGGCTTGGTATCTCGACCCTTGTGTCAGATTTTTATTTGAGAAAAACAACCTAGGTGAATGTTGACTAGTCATCTACAACAACCAGACCATACTTCTTTCCTGCATAACTGGATAGTGAGGACTCAAAGAGATCCATATGTAACAGTTGCAGAGGCCTCACACTGGAATGTCTAGTTTTAGACTTGAAAGATGTTTCGCTTGTTTCCTAGTTGGCAAGTTGAGCATACACCATCCTTTCTGTATGCCATCCTAGGTAATACAACAACCAATTCTTTCTTGGCTAGCTTGTTTAAGTGTTTTGAAATTTAAGTGACTCATCCTTTTGTGCCATTGTCAATTTTCTTCAGTGTAGCCAGATTGACTCACCATGAGGCATTCTTCAGTTGTGGCGGATGCCCAGTCAGAACATAGGGACTTCATTTCCGCCTTGCAACCAAGACTACTTGCTTCGAGTCATTGTCAATCAGTTTGCAGCGATTTGATTAGATCTTCACTGAGAACCCCTTGTCAGCAAATTGACTCATGCTAAGAAGATTATATTTCAATCCCTTCACATGTAGTACTCAAGTGATTAGAGGGCTCCCAATTGTAGATCACAAATTCTACAATTGATTCACTTCCTCCGCAACTGATATCCGTAATGTATCGCATACTGATTTGATCGGATTTGCTTTGTCTCCGTCATGTGTGATGCGCTCATAAATTACTACTTATATTAATCAAGTAGAAAACGCGATTGTTGTGGACAATGCTCTTAACCACATGATCATTCTCTCGAGGAATTGATCAAGCTAGTTCAAATAGAAATAGACTCGCTTGCATTCGTTGTAAACAGATAGTTGGATAAGGTGATACTTCTACCCTAGCATAAAATCAAACAATTGGAAGTCATGGTAATGCCTAGATCATGCAATTCTACAAACAAAAAGAAGACAATAAATCCTTTCAAGTAGTGTGCTTATACGAGTGGACCAATTAAGGTTACCTAGTTCGCAGATCACACACCCTGTTATTGCAAATTCAACCAAATACGGACTACAAGTACGTATAAACTACAAATGAGCCTATCACGAGCTATGCATTCATCCGGATATAGTCTAATTAAAGTTAGCGACAGAAGCAAGTTCACACCGATACACATACGATCAATTATCACAAGTAAAAACTTGTCACATACAAAATATAAAGAATCCACCAAATTTTGCACGATTGAAACCTGGATATACTTCTAGGACACGAGATCGCCTGAAAGGAAATATAACTTCTATTGAAAGAGAGATTGAATCTCTAGATTCTTTACAATGCTTGAATTGAAAGTGAATATGACTAAGAGTTATGAAGATATGACAAAACTACTGATACAAGTGGTCTATTTATAAGACAAAGGAAGTAGAAGTTCGAAATCATGGAAAAAAAACTGCCAGAATCGTGTTGAATCGTCTCGATAGCTTCACCGCAGTTGAGCTTCCTTCGAAGTGCAAACAAGACGGTCTCCTTCTCTTTGAGGCTGTTGGCCGTATGTCTTGCTTGGCTGGACTGCGGTGAGCCTCTGTTATGATGGAGCTGACTGTGGTGACTTACCAATCCGGGTATCCTCTCATTTTTCCACTTCTTCCTATTTTCACTCCCTTTTCTCAACCTCCAAGTCACCACTTTGGAGTAATGGCCCACTACTTGGCCTTCTGTGCTTCTAGAAGCTTTGGACAAGTTTGAAATTGCACAATGGTCCTCTATCTCCTTGCCTTTACCTAAAAAAACCTAAAAAGTACAAAAATACACAAAACACCCAAACGTGAAAATGAACTAAAACACTAATAAAAAGGTTTGAAGATATAACAAAATACGGCTAAAAAAGACTAAATGAGTCGTTAAAATATCAACTCATCAAACTCCCCAAACCGAACCTTTGATTGTCCTCGAGCAAACAAGACTCTAAAACGTCCTAGAAAAGAAGAAACACAAAGATGATAAGCTCAAATTATACTGTTTAAAACTTAAGAGAATAAGTTGTAGTTGTAGATTATGCTTAACTCGGTATCATTCTCTAGGGAATCAATTAGGCTACCACAACGAATTAGAGTAAAACGTTTGTTTGTGAGTAACAAGTTGATTTTGAAAGTTTGTAACTTCTAAACACGAATTTTAATGAAAGCAAATAAATGGTTTTGATCAATGAGAGAAAAGCGAACACGGTAGCGATGATCCAATTATGCTAATTAGTGCTAGGGCAATTGTTCATATTGTTACACGGTTGGTGTACAGAAACTAATCAATCCAACTTAACCAAGTCGTTCGTTGAAAATATAAAACTAGTGAAATCATCAGGTTTGTCAGACCGATGATTCTTAACCAAAATGATTTTGAAAGTTTAAGACTAGCGTATTGGATTGAAGGTTTTACGAAGATGCGAAACTAGACGAACCTATATGAACGAAGACGTGCCCTAAGTTTGAATTCACATAACCATCACGTAACTACCGCGTTCTAGAGTGGTTTAGCTACTCATACTTGCAGCAAAGACAAAGGAATTCATAATCATAGATACGCAAAGCACAAACATGTTGATATTCGCAAGCAAAAACATACAAATCGATAAATCACTCAAAGCACGAAGAATTGTGTAAAACTATAGAGAATATCAATCTTACCAAGAATTCAATATCGATGGTTCGTTACAAGAGAATCACCAAGCTCCAAGATCAATCAATGTCAAAATTAGGTCCAGAGCTTTTTGTGTGTAAAACGAGAAAAAAGTTATGGCAAAATTGCCTAAGTCTTAACTAAATAGGAAAACTCGGTGCCGCTGAATTCGCGCTTTATCACCGCGAGAAAATAGTCTTGCAATTGAAGCTTTCTAAATACCGCCAAGAGTAGTTGCGTAAGTTCTCTCACCATGAAAATAAACTCGAATCATGAGGCTTTAATTGATGGCACCAAGATGTCGTAATTTCTCGCACCGCGAGAAAATAAACTCGATCTCATGAAATCGCAACCGATTTCTACTACCGCTACTTTGTAAAATGCTAAACTTCAAGCACAGCTTCGGATTGTGATTCTTTCACTTGAATAACATCTCACAAAGTCGTCTTTGCTCCAAATTGTACCTAAAGAACAAAAATCTACAAAACACAAACAAGAACACCAAACGTAAAAACCAACAAAAAACACTTAAAAACTATAAACAAAGACTAACAAAGAACGGTAAAAAAGATCAAATGAGACTCTAAATTATTGTCTCACCAAAAGACATGACAAAACACAGAAGAGTTCAATCAACAAGCTACCGGAATAACTATTGCAAGAGTTAAGCTAAAACTGATGTAAACTTGTATCCCTTTAACGCTGGTAAGTAGCATCGCAAAGATCACAATCTTCCGCTCACAAGTAAATAGAACTTCGACTTACCCTAGCAAATTCCTCACAAAAGGATAATATAAGGTGAAACTCAAGTCTCTCTTCTGGAAGTGTCCAGTAAATAAGGGTTTTCGCTCAAGACTTAACTTAGGAAGGTGACAAGAAACGTCACAAAGCTGCCACTAATATTACATGCTTTTGCACTCAATTCAAACGAATCAGAAAGGCCTTTTTGGTGAAAAGGGGTCGAAATCAATACAAGGAATAGAAATAGCTGTTGTTCTCGTGCTTTGCTCTTCTTGCACGTATTATTTTTCTTTTCTTTTGTTTCTTTCTTTGTGCTTTGCTCTTATTGCACAGATTTTCATTTCTTTATTTTTTATCTCAATTTTGCAAGTGTATCCCAATAACATGCTCAAGATCCGCACTTTGGTGCGTGTCAGTTTGGATTACACCCCATCAACCCTCACAACATACGAGCACGGCCCACGCGCTGGTTTGTAGGTAGTATTTCTCATGCAATTTGAGAACATAACCATGAACCCTCACAGCATACGCACAATCAGCCCCGCGTTAGTTTGTAGGTAGTATTTCGAAATGCCCAACTCGATCTCAAGCGATCACAAGGATTCTGGGAAAACATTTCGAGATTTTTCTTTTTTTTATAGCGTGATGTGTCAATAAATATCAAAGTTTTAAATTTATTTAAGCCAAGAGTTAATTCTCAACACTACGAAAACTTGTAGTGCAGTGATGTTAACCCCGAGGTCGATCTCGAAGGACTTAACTAAGCTTAGTTTGGGTTTACGAGTATAAGAAACAGTAATGAAAGCAGTAAAGGTTGTTTTTTCTTCGACAACATAATGATTAACTACGTGAGAGTAGACTACTTTGCAGACTAACTAGAAAATAGATTTAAACTTAACGAGATTGATATGAATGAGGAGAATTATGGTGTGGTGACAGAAGACAAGCTAGCTAGCAGGAAACATGCAATGAAACGATAATGATTTACTCATGTTGTCACTTACTTGGTTCTACAAAACAGATATCATTAGTGGAGGCGTCAATTCCACAAAGCTACAATTAATTAGGCTAATCCAGATATTACTGTTCACAACTAACTGATAGATAAAGTAAGACGAAAACGTTGTGTTCTAAATGAACAAATGCTTAATCTAACAGTGATTTTGACGTAACACACATCAAATGTAATATTCGATACGCAATTAATCTAAAAGATCAAAGTAAATCGCATCTTATGTATATAATCACATGAACCCTAACTAGTCGGGCAATAAACCGCTACCACCCCATAATCAGGTATTAAGTTACCATGACATGCGAAGACATAATCAATATCGAAAGAAACAAGCAATAAACATAATCTAATACTAAAATCAATGATTCAATGGTGATACAATTGTTACCCTTCGTGTCACAAACCCTAGGTAGAATTGAAAACGAATCAATCGATGCAAAGAGTATGTGGATAACGCCCCAATCACCGACAATCGTAGGATTACAAGAAGAAATCGGTTCAACTACCTAGATAGGTAATTACCTTGGATATTAGGTCTAAGTTGAGAGCAAAGTATGAAACTTGATAATAGATGATAATGAAAACTAATCGTGTCTTGTTCTAACTTATAGAAAGTAGAAATGTAAGTCGAACGAATTAGGAGAACAAATCGCATAGATCGGCAAAAGAAACAATCACGGATGCCGGTTGCAAGGCATCGCCAAGAAAAATCAAGCACGCCAGCATTATATGCAATCGGCATCCGCCAATTTCACCATCATGCACGCAAGTCAGGACATCGAGTCACACTGTCAGATGCCAAGAGGGAAATCATGCCTCCAGCTTCTTCGAATGACCGCTAGCCTTTCCGCCCATTTCTAGCATCCATACGAGGCATTGAACTCCATATCTTGTAGATGCATGTAAAATACACCATTTTGCCTTCAATTAGTGCAATAGCCAAATACCTACAAAACACACAATGAACAAAACAAGTAAAGATACTCTAGGAAAACTAATAAACTAAACTCAAGGATGACGAAAAACGGTAAAGACCAAATGAGATGGTGTAAAACCAACTCATGAAACTCCCAAATCAACCCTTGCTTGTCCTCAAGCAATGCATAATAAAAACCCATGTAAACAAAAAATACATAGACACAAAAGTAAAGTCTAGCTCTCAAGCTACCAAAACACAATTGCAAATAATAAGCCTGAAAAATGCAAGAGGTTTGATATCACACTGACATTCACAGAATCACATGCACAAGTCCAAAAAAGTTCGTTTCCCGGGTAAATAGAACTTAAGTCTAACTCAGTAGTCCCTCACAAGTGATCCTATGCAACTAATCTCTCACACTCCTAGAAGTGTCCAGTAGGGGTAATCACTCAAGAATATAAAGAGAAAAGGAAGGTGACTTACGTAACAAAATTGCCTCAAATACCTCATGCATTGTACTCAATCGCTAAGTCAAGGGACTTTTATCACGACTCTATAATCAATCAGTAGTAGACTTATGAAAAGGCAATCGTTCTCTTTTTTTCAATTTTTTATTTTTTGCATACTCCTTTTTTGCAGACTTATATATGACCCATATGATTATTTTGTCTCAATTTTTTGGTAGTGTCTATTTTACCGAAAGTCCGCACATTTGTGCATGCTGGTTTGGTATACACGCCATCAACCCTCACGGACATATGGCTTTTTAGGACCACGCCGATGTGTAGGTAGTATTTGAAACATGCCCAACACGACTGACGGTGGCACAAGTGCCATAGATACACTCCTAGACTTATTGTAATATTTTTTTTTTAGAGAACAAAAGCCAAACACAGTCATTAACAACATATACAGTACACATAAACCTCCTGTCCGAATCTGTTCTTGGAAAGGGTTTGGCATAAGCAAATAAGAATGGAAAACATGTCGTTCGTCATACTTAATGTACGCAGAGTACACATGAGAATGATGAGGCGCAAACAAGGGAGTTAGCACTTCCCGAGAAATCACACAAGAACAAAATTGCCGATATAAATTTTTCATTTGTTCATCAGCTACTAAGCATGCTCACAGGCTTTTGGACTACAGAACTAGAACAGACTTTCTATTTAACGGAGAAACGAACTTAGCAGACTTATAACATGCAAACTGCTAATAGTCAAGGATCAATCAAAACTCAGGCATTAAACAGGTTTACTACAGGCAATAGACGCTCGACTTGGGAGTAAGACTTAGACTCGCCATAACAGACAGACTCGAATAGAAAATAAAAAAACGGTGAAACAGAGTACTAAATACAAAAGGTAGTAGAATGAGCGACCCCCTCCCCAAACTTAGACTAGAGATGGTCTCCAGCGAATAGGCTAAAAAGAAAAAGAAGCGAAGAAGGTACTACCCGAAAAAGGAAGAGAGCTACTGATCTCCATCATCATCCTCCTCTCTTGACTGGTGTGAATAACCAGCCTGTGGCTGCCATTCCTGCATATCATGGTGCCAACCTCTCATGTTCAGATGCCACAAGAGCTCATTACATCAAGGCCCATCCTCGTAAAAGGTCTGCCATAATAGGTCGATAGGGGACGAGAACGATAATCTCGCATGAGTGCCTAAGTGGTGTATCATTGCAAGGCGACTTGAATCTGGAAAATGAATGGATGATATGAGTTTTTGATGCCAATGACGTATCCTAGATGATGCAAGCTTCGAGATGTGAGGTTGAGTTCGAAGAATGGTGGAGAAAAGAGGGAGAATGGAGATGTTTGCAATCTTTTTCGTTATGGAGGAAGAGAGAAGAAAACTATGGAGGAGGAGAAGTGAATGAAGAAACAAAAAACGGGTAAGAGATCAAGGCCGCCATTGTCTAAATGGCGGACGCCAGGTGCTCTCGCTAATAGACTGGCATCGCCAAATAATCATGAGGCTAATCGGCGTCGCTGCTAGTAAATCAAGGCCGCCATTGCTGTGGAGGGCAGTGTTAGGATAAAAGTGAATGGTCATGTACACAACTTACAAGATAAGGCAAGATCTGTGTTGTTGGGTTTGCTTCAAAGTAAATTCCTGCAGACAACCTTTCATGTCACAGTTGTTGGAACGAAATATACTTTCTTTCAGTGAATAAAACCACATGATTTCCAACATTCTTGTCTTTAAAAGATAAACAATATAAACAGGAAATGACATGAGTTTTTGAAAAGACAAAAAGACACTATTTTCATTGACAAAAATCCCAAACCCCAACTACACACTTAGTTTGCTGAGTTTATCGGTCGTTCATTCTTCACCGCTATCTCACCTACAAGGAAGGGAATAAAACAAGTGTGAGAAAAACCTCAATGAGTGTTCAAAGATTTTCATGTGAAGTTTTCATTAAAATCATAACAGTACAAATCAAGAACTTAAAATCCAATATACTTTCAATAACGTATACTTTTCAGAAAAAAATTATTTCATGCCGCTCATTATAACCCCACTGTAAAACAGGCCTTATATCTCCCTGATAGTCGATCAAACTATCCATTCAGGACCCTGCCATGGTACAGGGGTCGAATTCTACGACCCAACTAAATTAGTGAAGGCTTCTATCACTCGATTTAAAGGGAATGGGCAAAGGAAACCGACAAGTAGCTTGCCAGACACAACTGACCAAACTACAAGCCAATTAACCTAAACCAAACGTACGTATCTTTCATGAACCGTCAATCAAAACAAAATAACAATCATGTATATAAATATATATATATATATATATATATATATATATATATATATATATATATATATCTTTTAAAATCAGCGTAAGCATGCTAAAACTCTTTCGTGATTTGGTTTTTATGCAATTGAACGTGCGTTTTGGAAACCATGCATTACTTATATATAAGTTGAAAACATATGAAAATACCTTTCAGGTTTTGAAAATAATACATATATATATATATATATATATATATATATATATATATAGACACACATATACACATACATATATACAGACATACATACATACATACATACATACATACATACATACATACATACATATATATATGTATAGTTTTGTAGAACACTCACATTTGAAGGTTAGGAAGAGCAAGAACCATGAAAGTACTTTCAAGAAGAACAAGCTACAAACTTGAAAGAAAAAGACAATAGTACTTCAAGATTTTTGGGAGTAAAATATTCAGAATTTTTTTGAGTAAAAGTGGCTGCAAGAAGGGGGTATTTATAGGGTGGATTGAGTGAAGATAAAGGGTTAAAGAGCTAAAAATAAATGGCAATTTAAATGGCCTAAATTGCACTTAAAACTCATGTTAAAACCAACAATAAAGGTGCAAAATTAAGAGAGATCTTTCACATTTTTTTCTCAACATTTAAACACAATAACTAATGATAAATGATCAGATTTTTCTTGGGAAGAAGCTCAAACACATTTTTGGTATCACATAGGGTCAATTGTACACAAAAATAAAATGTGACACACGAAAAATGCAACACTTAGAGCAATTAAATTGAACTCACAATTAGACATGCAAATGTAATAACTAAACACAAAATATTGAACATGCAATGGCAATATCACACTAGACATGCATAAGTAACATGAAAATAAACATTAAAGACAAATGAAAATAAAGTCAGAAGGTCGATCGAAACAAAGCTGAAACATAGCATGTGACATTCGACATTACAAGCGACCTTTCGTATCGTAACATGAAAAAGAAAGAAAAATATTTCATTCATGAAAGAAACCTCAAGTTACCAAACTCTTGTATCTTGAAATATATGAATATAAAATAACACTTTAATTTCAAAACATTATGAGAGCCCCACACACATAAGACATGCATGTACATTACACAATTCAAAAGTGACTCTCACGTTACAAATCAATCAAAGAACATATATAATTAGCTTGTATTGAATTAGTTAATTAAAAGGAAGACTCTTCACATAAATCATCAATAAAGCACATACATAAAGACTTGTATTCATTAGAGAATTAACACTTCACATTATTCATCAATAACGCACATACATAAAGACTTACATTTAAATAAGATAATTAAAAAGACTCTTAGACTTCTTCTAACTTAACTACTATTAATATAACATATAATGAACTCACATGAAGGCAATTCTAGTTAATCTTTAAATCTAATCAAGCCACACAAATAATGACATACATTAAAATACATAATTAAAATGACACTCTTCACATTATACATCATTCAAAGCAAACAAATAAAGTACTGAATTAAGCTAGACAATTAAAAAGAAGTCTTGGCACATTAATCATTCATAAAGATAAATTTAAGAGATGACTATCAAATTATTTTCAAATAATTACACCAACAAATTAAAGGATAAAATAATCACATTTTTAAGTAGAAAAATACACCAAAAATAATTTCTCTTCTTTAAAAAAAATACAAATTAAATAACCACACATATTACAAATTTACAAGTTACATAGACTTTAAAGCAAATAATAAACATCTAAAACAATAACACAATCAAATTAAAATATTTCAAATCTATTTTCATACAAATACACTAACACAGGTAAAAGCATGCAAGGACAAAAATACTAAGGTACGTCAAAATCTGGGGTGTCACACTCACACCTCCTTAAAAGAATTTGGTCCCCAAATTCACACTTCAAAATTTTCTAAAACATGTTCGCACAAATAAACACACTTTTAACAAATCATACAAGACCCAAAAATACCAAGTTAACTTAAAAACTGGGGTATTACACTCACCCCTCCTTAAAAGAATTTGGTCCCCAAATTCAAACCGTTAAAACAATTTTCAACATAAGAAAAAGTTTTGAAAAAAATTAAAGTTTTCCATGCAAACAACACATTGAACAGGAAAACTTCAAAACAAAAAAAAACTTTAGAATTCCTTTTTTTTTTATTTTTTTTAGAGAGAAACGAAATGTAGTCGGAACGTCGATAGAAACATCAAAAACACTTGCAAAGTTACTGCCTACCTTTCATACATAAACAAGAAAAACGAAACCAACTTTGGAAATCATATTGCAAGTCCATGCACACTACCAAAATAACCAGAATCTTAACTATTCAAATAACAAAAGTTGAAGCATATGTAATCAAATAAAAACAACTAGTAAAAAAATTGTGACAAGCAAGTTCAACTTTTGCATATTACAATTAAAAGACAAGAACAAGAAAAACATTCAAGATCATAAATGCAAAAGGTCAATTCTAAGTGTTTGCTGCCTTTGAAACAATGATCATTACAACAAAAAGTAGATGAGGAGTAGGGAAAAAAACATCGACTAACACGGAAGAAAAAGAAGAATAAAAAGAAAGTCAAGTAAGAATGTAAGAAAAGGTACTTCAGAAATGCGCAAAGAATGTTCAACCGGCAACTCAGCAAACTTCTCACTCAAATCCCCCAAAAGTCCGAAGACCCTATCCTGGCTTAGCCTAAGAAAAAAAACTTAGGCTCTGATACCATTTGTGACGCCCCGACTTTTGGATTTTTAAGAGGAGTAAATTACAATTGGGACGTCGGGCGAAAGCAGAGCCGAAATGTTTAGTGAAACATGTGAAGATAAAGACAACCTTTCATGTCACAGTTGTTGGAACAAAATATACTTTCTTTCAGTGAATAAAACCACATGACTTCCAACATTCTTGGCTTGAAAATATAAACAATATAACAGGAAATGACATGAGTTTTTGAAAAGACAAAAAGACACTATTTTCATTGACAAAAATCCCAAACCCCAACTACACACTTAGTTTGCTGAGTTTATCGGTCATTCATTCTTCGCCGCTATCTCACCTACAAGGAAGGAAATAAAACAAGTGTGAGAAAAACCTCAATGAGTGTTCTAAGATTTTCGTGTGAAGTTTTCATTAAAATCATAACAATAAAAATCAAGAACTTAAAATCCAATATACTTTCACTAACGTATACTTTTCAGAAAAAAATTATTTCATGCCGCTCCTTATAACCCCACAGTAAAACAAGCCTTATGTCTCCCTGATAGTCGATCAAACTATCCATTCAGACCTCGCCATGGCATGTGGTGGAATTCTTACCCAACTAAATCAAAGAACGCTTCTATCACTCGATTTAAAGGGAATGGGCAAAGGAAACCGACAAGTAGCTCGCTGCATAATAACCCAATCAAACTGCAATCCAATTAACTCAACCAAACGTATATATCTTTTTGAACCACAATCAAAATAAAATAATAATCATGTATATATAATATATATATATATATATATATATATATATATATATATATGTATATATATATATATATATATATATATATATATCTTTCAAAATCATGAAGCATGCTAAAACTCTTCGTGTTTTGGTTTTTATGCAATAGAACGTATGCTTTGGAAACCATGCATTACTTATATATAAGTTGAAAACATATGAAAGTACCTTTCGTGTTTTGGAAATAATATATATATATACTATATATATATATATATATATATATATATATATATATATATATATGTATATATATATATATATATATATATATATATGTATATATATATATATATATATATAGTTTTGTAGAACACTCACATTTGAAGGTTAGGAAGAGCAGGAACCATGAAAGTGCTTGCAAGAAGAACAAGCTACAAACTTGGAAGAAAAAGACAATAGTACTTGAAGATTTTTGGGAGTAAAATATTCAGAATTTTTTTGAGTAAAAGTGGCTGCAAGAAGGGGTTAGTTATAGGGTGGATTGAGTGAAGATAAAGGCTTGAAGAGCTAAAAATAAATGGCAATTTAAATGGCTTAAATTGCACTTAAAATTCATTTTAAAACCAACAATAAAGGTGCAAAATTAAGAGAGACCTTTCACATTTTTTTCTCAACATTTAATAACAATAACTAATGATAAATGATCAGATTTATCTTGGGAAAAAGCTCAAAAACATTTTTGGTATCACATAGGGTCAATTGTACACAAAAATAAAATGTGACACACGAAAAATGCAACACTTAGATTAATTAAATTGAACTCACAGTTAGACATGCAAATGTAATAACTAAACACAAAATATTGAACATGCCATGGCAATATCACACTAGACATACATAAGTAACATGAAAATAAACATTAAAGACAAATGAAAATAAAGTCAGAAGGTCGATCGAAACAAAGCTGAAACATAGCATGTGACATTCGACATTACAAGCGACCTTTCGTATCGTAACATGAAAAAGAAAGAAAAATATTTCATTCATTAAAGAAACCTCAAGTTACCAAACTCTTGTATCTTGAAATATATGAATATAAAATAACACTTTAATTTCAAAACATTAAGAGAGCCCCACACACATAAGACATGCTTGTACATTACATAATTCAAAAGTGACTCTTCACATTATCAATCGATCAAAGAACATATATAATTAGCTTGTATTGAATTAGTTAATTAAAAGGAAGACTCTTCACATAAATCATCAATAAAGCACATACATAAAGACTTGTATTCATTAGAGAATTAACACTTCACATTATTCATCAATAAAGCACATACATAAAGACTTACATTTAAATAAGATAATTAAAAAGACTCTTAGACTTCTTCTAACTTAACTACTATTAATATAACATGTAATGAACTCACATGAAGGCAATTGTAGTTAATCTTTAAATCTAATCAAGCCACACAAATAATGACATACATTAAAATACATAATTAAAATGGCACTCTTCACAATATACATCATTCAAAGCAAACAAATAAAGTACTGAATTAAGCTAGACAATTAAAAAGAAGTCTTGGCACATTAATCATTCATAAAGATAAATTTAAGAGATGACTATCAAATTATTTTCATATAATTACACCAACAAATTAAATGATAAAATAATCACATTTTTAAGTAGGAAAATACACCAAAAATAATTTCTCTTCTTTAAAAAAAATACAAAATAAATAACCACACATATTACAAATTTGCAAGTTACATAGACTTTTAAAGCAAATAATAAACATCTAAAACAATAACACAATCAAATTAAAATAATTCAAATATATTTTCATACAAATACAATAACACAAGTAAAAGCATGCAAGGACAAAAATACTAAGGTACGTCAAAATCTGGGGTCCCCAAATTCACACTTCAAAATTTTCTAAAACATGTTCGCACAAATAAACACACTTTTAACAAATCATACAAGACCCAAAAATACCAAGTTAACTTAAAAACTGGGGTATTACAAAAACAGTTATCCGTCAAGTCAAAGTTATCAGATAAACAGATAAACCCTAGGGAGGTTGACAAAAAATCTTGATTTTAAAGAAAATGACCTGAAATGCAAGAACAGGAATGCAGAAAACCAAAAACCCAAGGAAACACCTAGACCTACGTTAGGAATATCTGTTTAGATTTTGATCAGCAACCTAATGACTTATCTTAGCTCAGAAAGGTGATTAGTACTCTTAGTTCACTTGAACACTGTAAAAGAGGAAACTCAGTAAGTATGATAGTCTAGCAAATCTTGTATAGGATGTTAGGTCTCGAAATGTAATTTTTATTTTCTGAAGAAAACCAAGAAGAAGGCATCCAGCAGGAAAAGTTCAACGGATTTGAAGACTTGAAGACTGCACAAGATTGCTGAAGACAAGGGTTTTCCAGAAACCTATGTCTAGATATCATAAAGAAACAAGTGTTTCGAAACATACATGTTGCAAAAGATATATGAGTATAAAAGGTTTCTGAGACAAGGAAAGTGCCCACAGATACCTACACTCAGATACCTTGGACATAAAATATGCTTTTGAAAAAGAAACATATTATAACAAGTTGATTAAAAAAGTGGTATATGGAGCTATGATGATCTCTGGAAAAGAACATGCAAAGTTTCAGAAAACTCTGATTGTATAAAGGTCTCTGATACCATGCATAGTTCCGTTGGCACTAATTCAGATGTGTAAAACTTGGATAAATACCAAGTGTGAGATAAATTCAGATGCAAACAGTGTTCTTGGTCATACAGAAACGTGATTCAGAAAGCTAATAGCTAAAATTCATTAAATGGGCATAATTACATTTGTTGATTGTGATCATTGCTGAAGAAGCAATGGTGACCCTTGATGAGTCATGATTGATCTTTACAGAGATTAACTCTCAAAATAGTGGATCGTTAAAATTCGAGGGCCCACTATGCATTTAATGCCAAACAAGCTTTTACTCATGCTCGTCATAATTCAGATACTTACACACAAAATTAATTTGTATGTATATGTCTGTGGAGATTACATTGCTATATATATGGGATTTTGGCAAAAGAAATTACTTTCGCCTAATCCAACATACAGACTTGCACAAGAATAGCAAAATTATCTTCTTCTATTTCTCTGCAAATTTCTTCAACCTCTGCAAATCTCTGTTAGTTTTTCTGCAAAGAATTACTAATCTCTCACCCAAATCTCTTTCTCGTTTTCCAAAAAATGCACTATTTAAAGAGATGGCTCCCAAACTTGCTTCCACTCAGAAATCCCAAGCTACTACTGGTACTTCTGAAAAGCAAGCACCAGTGCTATTTATAACAAACAATCGGTTGATCGGAGAATTTGACCCTGATCATTGGACTTCAAATCACAGGATGATTTGGGGTGGTTCCATGATTGAGGAATACCTAGTAGCCGCAATAGAAAACCAGACTGACAGGAAGTTGGTACTTGATATGCTTGAAAAGGCAAAAATCAAGGGTTTTCTATCTACTCTTCCCAGTGGAATTTCTTCACTGGATGTTCTAGAGTTTTACAACAACTCCACAATTATTTCCAAGGTCTCTGAAGGCACTGAGATAGTGTCTATCAAGACCAAAGTCCAAGGAAAAGAAATCCTGTTGGACGAAACAGCTTTCTTTGAGCTGTTTGAACTTCAAAATCTTGGAAAGAATTTTGAAATTGACACCAAGGATGAAGATCTCCTTGAAGGTGTGAAGCAACTATACAGTAATGTGTGTGATCTTGATAAACCAGACACACCCATCGACTTTAAGCTTGCTGACATAAGGACCAGACATCTTTTGGTCCACTGGGATGTGTTGGCATGTATCCTTCATAGATGCTTTGATGGTCTACAAGGAGGTGCTGACCAGATAAGCCAAGAACGCTGGATGATGATGTTCTTGTTGAGCCAACAAGACAAAAGGCTGGAAAACCCTTTAATCGGGGAAGTACGCTCATGAAATTTGTGAAGAAGATACAAAGCTGAGCCTAAAATCGTTAAGGGCCTTAATGAGCAAAAAGCCACAAAGAAGCTATGGACCAAATATATGCTTATCGGAATGCTCGTATTGAGCTTAGAGAGACGGCAGACATTGCCAACAGTAACCTACTCTACAAATATGAGTATACAAACTTGATGAAAAAGGTTACTGGATCTCAGAAAGGTTCCAAGAAGCGAAAGACTGAAGAGGTATCTGAGGGAAAAGTTGCGACCAAGAAGCCCAGAACTTCACGGAAGAAGTCTGCTGGCAAATCAGAAGGCACACCCATTGAAGTTGTCGATTCCCAGATACCTGCCGTAGCTGCAGATGAACTCATAAATGCAGATGAACTCATCAATGCTGCAAAAGAGGTATCGACTACTGAAAAAGTAGATTCAGCAAGAGAAAGTGATTTCAGAAATATGAAGACTATTATAGAAAGCCTTGCTGATGAACTCATAAATGCTGAGAAACTTCAAGCTCTTTCTGCAGAAGTAGCAGGGATTGTTGATAACTCTGTTCCAGATTTCGATGACGAATCGGACGAGGAGAAGATCCCATCCCCCAAGGTTGCTGAAAAAGTAACCAAGGCAATGGGGAAGAACAAAAGGTCCAAGGTTTCTGAGAAAGAAACTAGCTTAAAGGTTGCTGAGCAAGCACCTATACCAAAGGTTGTTGGTGCCAACACACCATCAGGGAAAGTCACGTACAAACAACTTCAAGAAGCCCTGATGAGTGGTGACCTAGTGTTGGTAGACGCTGATGTCAACACCACACTTAAAAATCTGGAAGAGCTCTCAACTGCTCAAACTTCGCCTGCATAACCACAGCCACAACAGCCACAAGTGGTTGATGAAATGGTGAGTGAACTCCATTTCGACATGCCAGCAATGCAATATGCTAAAGAAAATCCTGCAAATGAGCAGGTTCCCCAACTCCAAGAGAGGGATCAAACTGAGACACCTACTCAGAATGATCAACCAGGGGAGGCAACTGAGTTAGCCACTCAGGAAAAGGTTGAAGTACCTCAAACTTCCAACAAAGAAGCAACACTGGAACAACGAGACCAACTCATGGAAGGGTCACAAGTTCCAGAGACCACTCACCGACATTGCTCGTAGTAGAATGGTTTGCACTTGTGAATCTCTTTGTGTTTTCTGTCTTGTTAACTAATAAAAATTCTTTGTTACAGGCTGAATTAGAAACAAAAGAACAAGAGGAAGCTGAAAAGCTTGCCTCAGAAACTGAGAAGGAGGCTACTACCTCACCTTTTAAGGAATCTGAGCATGTGCTACAGGTGATAGAGAATTCCCTAAGAAATTACTTTTCAGATATTTGTTAATTCACTTAACTAATCAAGTGGATGTTTCTAATAGGCTCCAACTGAGAAGGAAAATGATAAGGCTGAGAAGCCTAACTCATCAGAATCAAGGTAGACTCGCAAAGTCTCGAGGAACAAGTATCCGAGCCTTCTATTGAGAAGGTATTCATTTATTTCGTATATCTATATTCTCTACGATATTACTCGATCATTTTTCTAAATACAACACTTTCTACCATAGCTCAAATGTAAGTAGAAGTCAGAGTTGCCACTCAATCCCTCAACCAATGGAAATTGATGAGGCCACCAAACCTTCATCACCGAGAAAATACCGTAAACTGCAAGTTTCGAGAGACAAGTATCCGAGCCTCCCATCAGGAGGTATTTGACATCTCAGATATCAAACTGTCTAAGAATTTTTCTCCTGATAAATTTCTAAGTGTTTTGTTGTATCCTATTCTCAAGTTCAAAAAGAAAGAGAGTATGCTGAGGATCAGACTTCCAAGTCTCCTCCTCATATCCAGATATCTGAGGCACCTGGAACCTCAGTAGTCCAACCCTCTGAGCCTGTTGCTGTTGCACAGGTAACACAGATACTTGACTACTCTAAAAACTCAGATATCTACACAAGATTTGAAACTAATTCAAAACTTCTCTTTCAGGTTCAAAGTAGTGCCCAAAATGAGTCAAATGATGACTATGAGAACCTTCTTCCCTTCTTCAAGACTCATACCTTGCCAAAGCACATTCAATGCTTCAAGAAATGGCAAAGGTTAAGGTGCTCTGATCTCTCTGAAATACTGAGAATCACAGATCAACCAACAAGACGAGCACGAGCTCTTGATCTGGAAAACTATATCCACGCAATGTTCCCTACTGAACAATATCAAGTTGCGACCTTATTGCGTAAGGACTTTTCCAAGGAAGTGGCACACAAATTGGTGCAAGCCTTCAAACAGGCAGACGGTCGCACTGCATCACTACGATGGCATTCAAGCCGCCTTTACCAGACACAACAATTTATTCATTCTGAACAAGAAGAGGTTAATGAGCAAATGATCACTATTCCAGAAGTGATCAATCTGGTCTCTGAAGATGAAGAAGAGAAGGAAACTGACGAAAATGACTATGAAGATTTTCCTTCTGACCATCACAAGGATGAGAATGATAAAAAGGATGATGATGATGCCCGCACTGTGGTGGAGGAATTCCACAAGGAAACAATGCCTCACCATTTAAATGCACACCGAGAGGACATCACAAAGAATCCTCCTCCATCACCTCGTAAATCTACCCATCCATCTTCCCAACAACAAAAGACACTATCGAACAAGTAGTTGAGCACTGAGGAAACAACTCGTAAGATATTAAATACTCAAACCGTAATCGCCAACTAAAACAACTGTTGAAGAAGAGCAATGCCCATCTTCAACTTGAAGAAGAGCTAGTTAAATCCAGAGATAAGCTCAATCAACTACAAGAACAATACTTACAAGAGACAGTAGCTTACTCTGAGGTTAAAGAGCTCCAGGATGCTGTAAATGCTATTGGTAAGGAGCTAGATACTGAAGAAGTATCTAAAGAAAAGCATGATGCTAAGGCTGCATCACCGTCAAAAGAAAAACCATCCTCCTCTCAGAAAGGAAAGAAGCCCATCTCTGAGATGGTTGCTGGACTGGAAAATCTTGAAAATGTCCAAGAGGATGAAGATCACTGGGCTGAACACCGCAATGAACACTTGACGGTTTCTCATCTTAAAAGGAAGCTAATTGCTCCTGAAGTTTTCAACAAACTGCCAAATGTCCACTCCCATGAATATATGAATAGATATCAAGTTTTAGCACATCTTAAAAGGGAGATGTCTTCACAAAATAAAGAAGTAATTGCCTCCGTCCCCTCAGATATGCAGAAATTCACTGAGCTCATCACTCAGAGAACAACCAGTATGATCATTGCTCAGAAAGATCTGGGAATGGTAAGGGACGATGATGTTTCACTAGCTGAAAAAGCTTTTCATGAGGCAAGTTACACTGCTGGAAAAGCAGATGCCATACTAGGCCCATCAAGTAGCTCACTGATAAGGAAAATGGACTTATCAAACAAAATCAGGAGCTCAAGGCTGAACTTCAGAAGTTGGTCACTGCCTACAACTACTTGCAAAAGAATTTTGAGTCCCTCTCAGATTCTTTTGTGGTACTTAGTCAGTCAACAATGATTAAGGGGGAAGAATTTGGATCTGGTCAGGGGGGAGGAAAGAAGAAATCTAGAGTTGGTGCCGCTCAGAAAGGAAGAGGAAACAAGAAAACTTCCCAGCCACCACTCAGAATAGATGATCCAAATCAAGATGCTTTGCAAATAGTAGCTACTTCCCAGCAGCCAACTGAAGAAACTAAAATGGTAACAAGGGCCATGGCAAAAAGACCTCCAAGGAGTACCAAGGCTCCAAGGAGAAGACAAGTAAGAGGGATTGATGAATCTTCTGAAGAAGAAGAAGAAGGCCAAATCAAATCCCTGGGCAATGAAGAAGGCTGCAAAAGTCTCACAAGAAT
Source organism: Plantago major (assembly GCA_026545765.1). Classification (NCBI taxonomy): domain Eukaryota; kingdom Viridiplantae; phylum Streptophyta; class Magnoliopsida; order Lamiales; family Plantaginaceae; genus Plantago; species Plantago major. The sequence continues at coordinate 47,509 of JAIFAC010000418.1, forward strand.
TAATCTTGGTGATGATGAAGAGACTGATGAAGATGAAGCTCCTCTTCACAGAAAAAGGAAAATTGATAGCCTAACTGAGCCCATAGCTGCAAAGCCTTTAGCAGCTAAAACACCCTCTGGAAATACCAAGTCAATCCAGGGTGGTTATTCAAGCAATCCCCCAAAGGAGAATTCTAGATAGAGAAGGAACAGGCTGAGAGCTGAATAAAGAAAAAGTCAACTTCCACTCAGGCCAGAAGAAGCCAAAATTGAGTATGTGAAGAATAACAACAATTCCTCTGTCTACAGGTGCATTAATCATAAGAATGGCTACTGGATTCTGGAACTCAAGCACTTACTGGTAAATTCAAGGTTTCCAGAACCAATCCATAAACAGCTCATGGCATGGAGAAAAGATAAGCCAATCTTGATTAACACCAACCACATCAAAGCATGGTTGGATTTTGAAGTAATCAAGAGAACTGAAGCCATGAAGAAGGACCTCTCTGATGAATGTCCTTATGGAAAGCCAGATGATGTGCACAGAATTTCTAATCTTATTGGAACAGGCACAAGAGCAAGACTTGCGGTGGAACCCTATGAGTCCTTCCACTTAACTGAAGATCAATACAAGGGTGACATCGATATCCAAGATCATTTATGAATACATTCAAGCTATCAGATATCAGAATCGAGCATGCCTGGAAGTGGGGAAAGTATCTGTGGATCAAGCATTTTGTCAAAAGAAATCCCACCAAAACCTACAAGGAAGTCTGTGGATTTGCCAGAGACACAGAGATGATTGTCAGAACTCTTCTCTATGACTACTCTGATGATATCAAAAGGTTTGGTGATAGGAAATTAATTTGCAAAAGGATCCATGAGGCTGTTTTGAAGATTTGAAGACTTGTCATTTAGAATGTTCACTTGGACCTTGGTTACTCCTGTTGTTCTATTTGACTAAGTAGTTTCTGTGATATTGCTGATTGCACTGTTCTGTTATATCTTGTAAAAGTTATCTATGTTTTGTAATTGCTCTCATATCTGATGAACTTACTCTCAGATATCATTTTATATAAAAGATAACTTATCAGCAAAGATCACACCTTGTGATTTGGTTGATATTTACTTTCTGCACTTAATTATATGAATTAAAAGATCATAAGAAATGATTAAGTGGTGGATTGTTTCCTCATCCAGATTTTCAATAGGTCAGATAGTCATCGTTGACTGATCAAAATGGGGGAAATTTGTTAGGAATATCTATTTAGATTTTGATCAGCATCCTAATGACTTATCTTAGCTCAGAAAGGTGATTAGTACTCTTAGTTCACTTGAACACTGTAAAAGAAGAAACTCACTAAGTATGATAGTCTAGCAAATCTTGTATAGGATGTTAGGTCTCGAAATGTAATTTTTATTTTCTGAAGAAAACCATGAAGAAGGCATCCAGCAGGAAAAGTTCAACGGATTTGAAGACTTGAAGACTGCACAAGATTGCTGAAGACAAGGGTTTTCCAGAAACCTATGTCCAGATATCTTAAAGAAACAAGTGTTTCGAAACATACATGTTGCAAAAGATATCTGAGAATAAAAGGTTTCTCAGACAAGGAAAGTGCCCACAGATACCTACACTCAGATACCTTGGACATAAAATATGCTTCTGAAAAAGAAACATATTATAACAAGTTGTTTAAAAAAGTGGTATCTGAAGCTATGATGATCTCTGGAAAAGAACATGCAAAGTTTCAGAAAACTCTGATTGTATAAAGGTCTCTGATACCATGCATAGTTCCGCTGCACTTCAGACAAAATATAGTACAGATTAAATGCATGTATGTAAATGTCTGAACAAAAACGGTAGCTTCTGAAGAAGAAGACAAACATGCTACAGTACTATATTCAGATATCAATAGTTTGAATTTGATTTAAGCCTAACGGATATTATTCAAACGGCACTCAAATTCATCTATAAATATCAACACTTAGACTGCTTGAGAACACACACCTTAGAATACACTGAACTTACATTGAATACTCACACAAGCGCTCTCAAGCAAACTACTTACTTTCAAGCTTTCATGCACCAAAGCTCTTGATTCTAAGTAGCACAAAATTTCTAAGTGTCCTGATCCTTAACGAGCATTGTTATCTGTGAAAGAGTTGAACTAAGATTTCATATCTAAGATTCATTCTCTTGAACACTTACCATAGACTTGGGTCAGTAGAGAACAAGATACCATACATTGAAAAGTGTATTAAGGATACTTGATTCACAGAGCTATCTGAATAACTAAACAAGTTATTAAAGAAGCTCACCTGACAGACAAACCTAAAACCAACACCATATACAACGTGGAGTACAGGAAGTACTTAGTTTGGGAAACTAAGGAATAATTCCAAGGTTGTCGAAAGACAGAAGTACTTAGCTTGGGAAGCTAAGGAATAGCTCAAAAGGTTTCGAGTACAGAAGTACTGGAAAGCCGGGAATAACTCAGGGGGAACACTTGGTTGGGAACCTAGTGCATTTATGAATCAAGAAAAGATATCTGTAAGGTTACCTCATTTATCTTTGTGGATTCTAGGTCTGAGAAAGACCGAAGTGGATTAGTTGAAAGATTACGCCACCTTCAGATACCACTACAAAAAGACTCGTGTTATTTACTTTCTGCAGTTTATTACTTGTTTTACTTATATTGCAAAGTAATCGACACTTATCTTGTCAACACGTGCACTTATCTCGTAAGTCTTTCGCCTCGAATTAAGTATCAGATATCTTCACAGATATCTGAGAAACTGTGCTTATCGACAAAAGTTTTAAAAGACTCTTCCCCCCCCCCCCGCGCCTTGTACTGTGCCGTTCTCTGGACCAACCACCTACTCCCCCTCCAACCCCAAAACACATAGAACTAGCACAAAAACTGGAGCACAACAAAAGAGCAAATAGTACTTCACACCTCTCTGACCAGATTGTCGACTAACAATGATGACAACATCGGAAATCGACCACTCTTATTGTAAGTCAGCCAGGAAACCAAGACTCAAAATGTGCAGATTCGATTAACACCACTAATGTTGAAGGCAAAACAGAAAGAGAAAGGAATACCAAAGAAACACACCCAACATTGCCTCAAAATGTAAAGTAAACAATTAGCATAATTTTGAGTGGGAGTGACCATGAGACAGTGAACCATGTCAAATAATCGAGCACGATGAATCCGCCCAAAGCCGGGTTCATGCGAGTTAGGTAAACACACATCTCATGGCATAAAGATCACTCATTTGGCCATATTGGGCAATTTGGTACTCAACAAGTGAACCAGAAGCATTACGAGAATCAACACTTTTGTGTGTGTCGATTTCCAGTACAGGCCATCAACCCTCACGATATATGACACATTGTCCACGTCGGTATCTGGATAATATTTGAACCTGCCCAACACGATCCTCGACGGAAACACTTCGAGCCCTTTTTCACAGAATTCATTAGATTTATTAAGCATAAAGAACATGAGGCAACATCAAGTGCGAGTCAAGGTACGAGTAAACAAGGCCAAAATCAGCAAAAGTGGGTTTTATGTAAAGAAAACACACAAGAGACCCGATACCTTTCAACCTTGGTTCCAAACAGCCTTTCAAACCCTAAGCATCACCACTATGAGCTCCAAAACAAGAACAGCCAGAGACCAGTACAGAAGCACAATAGCAAAGAAGCACAAAACAGAACTAAAAAGCAGAAAAAAACAGCATCACTTTTTCTATTTTTCCAATGTTGACCGTGATGCTGAGTCAACATTGGGCTCAACACGAAGATCACAGAGAGCACAGACCAAGAGATCTTCGAAGACTGAAGAATCTTTCACTATCTAAGGGCTTGGTAAAAATATCTGCAGGTTGATTGGTTATATCTATGTGTTGTATGGCTATTACTTGCAGATTGACCAAATCCCTAAGAAAATGATGCCTAATATCTATGTGTTTTAAAGTGAGTGCTGAACAGGATTCTTAGAAATATTTATGGCACTAATGTTATCACAGAACATCAACAGAGTATCACTTTGAAGACCGTAGTCATGCAACATATTTTTCAACCATATCAGTTGAGTCACACAACTCCCAGCTGCTACATATTCAGACTCAGCTGTTGAGAGTGACACACAGTTCTGTTTCTTGCTATACCAAGACACTAAATTATAACCAAGATAAAAGCAACCTCCACTAGTGGATTTTCTATCATCAAGATTGTTGGGGGTTTAACTCCCCGACTACTTAGATTTATTTAACTCTTCTAATGGGTACCAAGATGAGGGGCTCTTTGCTGGATGAGGGCCAAGGCGTAAGAACCAGCGACCAACTACTTCGGTAAGGACCTGCACACTTGAGTGGGGTTAGTGCCATAAGTGTCAAACCGGGATGAGACTTTACTCGAGAGTGACTGAGGATCCACTCTGTAATATACTGGGGATTGGGATCGATGTGACTAGCGAGATGACTTGTACGAAGTGAAGTTAAGTTACTTACTTGTTGGGATGTGTGCCTTATTTATAGGCTATCATCAAAATGGAAGGGCTAGCTAGGATTGCGCCATGTGTACGGCTAGGATTGAGCCACCAATGCTAAGATGAGGCCCATAGCCCAATAATGAAGCTTTAGCCCATGCCAACTTGGGCTTTAGGGGTAGTTTGGTCATTATTGGGAGAGTTCTTGAGGATGTGACAGAGTCTGCCGAGGTCCCAGGTTCGGAGAGGTCGGTCCGGATGTCTGATCCGGACAAGACTCGTCATACCGAGGAAGTTCTCCTGCCTGTCTAACTCTTCCGATTCGGAGCTCCTGGGTTCAGACATCTCACTCTTTGGTGCCCACTTGCTTGGTAGCCTTATGAGATGGTCATGCTGGATCCGAGTTGACATCCGTATCGGAGTCTTTGGGTCGGGGAGGGTGCTGACTTAGCACTATGCTCCTTTCCCAGGGAGGCTCGGACCAAGGTGGGTCGGACCTATGGTTCTGGGTCGGGCCTTGCAGGTCCAAATCCTTTGTCCCTTTCTTTTAGTGTGGGTCGGACCATAGATAGTCTGCCCGGATCGGACCATTGGCTCGGACCTAAGTGCCTCGGATCCATTGGATGACTTGGGATGCCTTAAGATTCGCTCCTAGGTCCTTTATGACGGATTGGAAATATTTCCGTATCAACATATGTCCCCCTAGTTTTCAAGTATCTTAGTAGAAGATAGTTGTGGAACTATTGGTTTGGGAAGCTGTTTTGAGGAAAAGAATCCGTTCTCCAGTCCAATCCGTTTCGATTTTATTGAAAAAATGTGTACTCCGTACTTCGTGTGGCCATTGACTTAGTCTCTCTCCCCCCCCCCTTTTTCTTTTTCTAAAACATCGTTGCCATCCGAGGGACTAGGTCCGAAGGGCAACGATGTGAAGAAAAAAGAAAAAAGGGTATTTGTAATGGAGACTAAGTTTAGGCTCCGAACATCGGTAGTGTACCTTTGACGAGCTACGGTGGCGGACCGTAGGTGCGTCCCGTCCAACCAAATTTCCGTGGGTCAGGAAGGTCCGAAGAGTAATCGCTCGAGTATACGAGGTTCCTTGTGTGGACAAGTTATATTAGACTGGTAAGCCGCTAGGCGTCCTAGAAGATGATACTCCGGAGCTCTCATGTGGTCTGTCGCCCGAGAGAGGGAGAGTTGTTGTATTCATCTATCCAAGAGGTAAATTTGTTGTACCCATTCGCCATTTCACTGGTATAATTGTACTATACCGCTGGATGGTTTTGATCGACGATGGAGATTAAATCCGAAAAATCACGACGGTTGGAGTTCCCAATATGGCCCTCTATAAATAGAGGGGTTGGCCGGTTCATTTCTCATCGTTTAGAGAGATAATTTTTGCATTTCGAGTACATCCGAAGCAACTACCAGCAATCCGAAGCGAGCAACGAGCGGTTCAAGCGCTGTGATCTCGCAAGTAGTCAAGTCACTTTATCTAATCATCCGAGTCCAAGTAAGTTTACTTGTCTCGCCTTATGATTAAATTATCTCTGTTGTCTTTCATCTTCGTTACTCGGATGTATGCTTATGGTGTGTAGTATAGTTGATAACCAATACGCATTTGATGTTGACTAACACCGAATAAGCGTAATCGACTCGATCTAATCGCCGTAGTAAAGCCGCTAGTTTTGGCTTTGAACTGGCCACTTTAATATACATAAACGACCTCTCGGACTGCCATCTTAAAGCTTACGATATTGCTTTCTCCTTTCCCTAGGATGTCCGAGAGTGATAGCCAAAATCGATCCGAGGCTAAGGTATATGACTCCGAGGCGATATCCTTAACCGATAGCTCCGAGGAGATTGAGATTGTGGATGATGACGAAGTGCTGGAGGTGGAACGAGCATCCCATCCGAGCCTGGAAGAGCCCGAGGTAAGTTCCTTACTGTTAGTTGTTCCGGATCCAGTCCTCCGAGGCGTCGGATTACCGCGAGTGTCCCATGTGCAAAGTTATTAGCGGCTCAAGAAACAAGTTCGCGAGTAGGAACTCGCCGCCTGGTCGGGCTAAGAATCCGAACTTCCGAGAGATCCGGTCTTTAATTCGCACCTGGTTATAATTTTAGGAGTAATCCTAATCGAGTCCCTTCGTTCCGGATCGCAGCGCCAACTATCGAGGAAGTTCATGATACCTCTAAGCACCTCCCAATTTGAGCATCTTCGAAGAGGGCGAGGAGGATCGTGTGCATGTCGCTGCGCCTCTTCGGACTGTCGTAGAGTTAGCGTCCTCATCCGAGGAAGATGAGGCAGAAGATGGTATGCGGGGCGAAGATTCTGGTTCCGAGGAGGAAGAAGGTGCAGAGCCATCCGCTAATGTGCTCCGTGGAAACTTCGGGCAAAGGCCGAGTCGGTGTAGCCGAGGAAGAGCGTCCGAGAGGCCGAGGAAGGGTGAGGACGTTTTCAAGTGAAGTTCCTCGCCTAGAGACCAAGTTACTCACCCGATCCGAGGGCGAGTTGAATGAAGATGGTACTCACTACTTGTGCCTCAACCATCCGAGCCAATGAAGTAGATGAGCTCCAGAGAAGATATGAGATCCGATTGTGTGGAGATTCTCATCCCGAATCTCATGCTTTTTATAATCCGCCTCCTGCTACATATATCGGTCTATGAGATAAGTCTCCATTGCGGTGGCGGCTACCAAGATCGTCGAGTTTCGAGATTTTGAACAGCATGGGTTTGAGTCCGCACTGCATCATCCCCAACTCCCTCGAAATTTGATGTGCTTCGAGTGCTATGTAAATATAAAGGCATCCCGCCACCTTCGATAATTTCGTAAATTATTCAACATTAGTGTTAGTAATAGGAACACATGGTTCTATACGCTCGTATGTCGCCAGCGTACATTTTTGTTGATCCCTTGTCCTCGCTGGGAATCCAATGGTTCAAGAGGTACATTTTGTCTGTCCGCTCAAGCCCGCAATCCGCGGAGAGGCCCACGTGGCTTCGAGAAGAAGATCTTCCGAGGCAACCGCCAGATTGAAGCCACCACGGAACATCCTTGTGGATGCAAGCGTTCCATCGGAGTCAAGAGCCGGAGAAGTACTTCTTCCGAGGTTTGATATGTCAGCCTCTGCCTTTCTTGGCCGGCTTGTCCGAGCCAAGTTTTTGTGACAACATGGAGGATTTGAGTAAGTGGTTTCTCTTTACCTCTGGTTGGTTGTCCGAGTCGGTTGTCTGTTTGTAGACTATATGATTACTTATTTGTAGATTCTATTGTATCTTGCAACTTATCGTGATTCGATGTGCTTTTACGGTTCGAGTATACGATGTCGACTATGCGGGAGTTGAAGCGAAGAAACGCCAAGGCATGGAAGGAGTTGGCGGAGGGTTCTCGGACCCGATTATCAAGACTTCCACCGCATTCGGCGAACGAGCCAAGAAATGTCATGTGTTCCGAGTGGAGGAGTCTCGAGGGTCAGCGGGCGAAGAGGCCCAAACTATCCCTACCTGCATAAGGGTAAGGTGGTGAACTAAGGGCTCAAGAAGCCTCCGAGATCCGTGTCCCGAGATCCTCCCGCAAGCGGATCGAGCGCGGCAACTCGAAAAAAGCGCTCCTCCGAAGGTCCGAATCCTCCCGCCAAGAAAGGCAAGGGAAAGGTGAGCGAGGCGCCCGAGCTGGATTCGATGCTCGGTTGTTCTTTGCTTGAGCCGGAGCGGATTTCGGAGTTAATCGCCGCAAGGTGAGTTTAAGTTTTCGGTTTTACATCTTCTTATGGTTCGGAGGTATCTAACACTTCCGATGTCTCGTTTTTGTTTTTAGCTTGCTGCTGCTGTTGAAGCATGCTCCTTGGTGGCTGGTCGGAGGGCTAGCCTAGAGGAAGATTTAGCCAAGGCTGAGGCTGCCCGGGCGATTGAAGCATCCCGGTTGCACAAAGACTTCTGAGCTCAAGAAGGCCATAGTCACAAACAAGAGGCCGAGTCGGAGACGGCCAAGATGAAAAGTGCCATTCGATCTTTGGAGGCTGACTTGAAAGTGCACCAAGATAGTTTGGACGATTTCGTGGCCGTCTCTAGGACTTTCAAGGATAAGATGCTGAAGGAGCTTCGGGGAGTCCGGACAAGGGCTGTCCAAGATTTCCTTGATTCGGACTCCTACAAGTTTTTGCTCGAGTCGAAATATGATGAGGCCCGTCAAGATGGGTTTGATGCACCGTGGAGCAAAGGCTTGAGGAAGGGTTGGATTCCGAATGACTGCGACTTGGAGGCTGAGGGGGTGTCCGCCTTTAAAAATGGAGATGGCTCGGACTTTGCTCTGGAGGGTGTGTTGGATGCAGACTTGCTTAAGTGTGAATTTGTGGAGCTGGTCTGCGACGAGTCGGAGGGCAAGAAGTATAACCATGGCGGTCCGTATCTCCCATCCTTCGTCCCTCGGGTGCTCATGTCCAGTGTTTTCGTTCCTTTGGAGGACCACTTGGAGCACAACCGAGACTGGCTGACTTTGCCCGGGCCTGTCCAAGGCTTTGATCGCGACCTTGACCTGATGGAGGAGTGTTCGGCCTTCCTAAAAGAGGTTGAGGCTCGGAGAGAACGGAGGTTAGCCCAAGCAGCCCAACAGCAAGGTCAAGCGCCTCCGGAGAAGGATACGGGGGGCCCCTCTCGGTCTCAACCTAGTTCGTCCGAGCGTAGAAAGGAAGACGGGTATGCCGGTTTTTGTAGTAGGTGCCTCCGCCTAAAAAACAATGTTGTTTTCTCGCTTTGCTCATCATCTTTGTTGGATAAATATATACTGGTTTTGATGAACGCTTGTTGGTTCGGCCCCTTTGGCTCTAACTATTTTTGTCACAAGAATACTAATGTTGTCGTGTTCATCCTTGGCGTTTTAATTTCAGATTTAGCAGAACTCATCAACTCTCGCAGACTTGGATAGTGGGTTCGACCTCGAGATCCGCATCGCTAGGTCATTAATTTGCTCAATGCAAATTCATTAAGTAGTGACGATTCGGACGTTGACTTGGTGTGTCTTCCCGAGTCATGCAGACTTGTGAGATGGTAAAAGGATGATCAGTATTAAGTACAGGGTGACTCTATACGAATCACCGTTGCTCTGGATGTTGTTATGTTAGCCCCGAGCTTGATACGTCCGAGTGAGTAGCTTAGTCGGTATGCTCGACCGTGTGGACGGATTGTTGGGTTGGGCCAATGGAAGCCGAGGAGCCAGGCCCATGTTCGGCCCAAGCCCATTTCCGGTGAATATGAGACACGTGTCCGCTTCCAATTGGTCTTCTCTTTCTATATATACTCCTGCTTTGTACGGCTTTTCATTAAGACATCTCGCCCTTTTATAGTAATCCAAGGTCCGGAGCTCGTGTCCGAGCGGCTGGTGAGCATGTTTATGCCATTACTCTCGCCCGTGATCTCGTCCCAAGGGTTTCTCCGATGCTTCGGAAGTCTACCCGGGCTGGTTCTTCGGTGAGAGTCGTGGAAATCAGATTGCTCGGAAAGCCAGCCTCGGATCTTCGAGGATACGGTCCGTACCGAGTGAGGCCTAAAATTTTTGCCAATCAATACCTCTGATTGTCAGGCTAATCTTCTTTCTCCGGGGCTGTGGTCTATATTCGTGACTTTTAGCCCCGGAGAGGTAGATTAGCTGGATGGTTCGGGGATCTTCAAATAGTTGGTTTTGAATCTCAATGCATCCGAGGCGTTCTGCTCTGGTTATGTGCCCGGGGGGCGACAAGTCGGCAGAATTGGTTTGATAGAATCCTTCCAAGATTTCGTGAGTTCGTAAAAACCGCTCAAGTGTTGGGAGGTTTTCTACCAATCCGGGTGTGTCTAGTTGCTCGTTTCGCGGATGGAGTGAGTTGTATCCCTTTTGAGTAGGTCTTTTAGCTCGTCCTTGAGGATGTGTATTCGAGCAGTTTGATTTTGTTGGTGACTGTATTTCCCGGATTGAAGGCTTGAGGGAGCTATTTGTAATTTTGGAAAGGGGTCCCCAACAGTGCTGAGCTTGTTCGGAGTCGGATCACTGGGGACTTCCGGAAGTAATATTTCTGGTGACTCGTTTGCCTTGCACCTAAGGTCTTTCGTACGAGTAGTTTGGTTTTGTTGGTGGCTGCGTTCCAGAATTGAAGGCTCGAGGGAGCGACTTACAATTCTGGAACGGAGTCCCTGACAATGCCCCTCTTGTTGGGACTCGGACCAACGGTAGCCTCCGGAGTGACTTGGGTTGACCCGACTGTCCGGGTTGGTCGCTTTCCAAATACTCTGAATTTGGGGTGTAGTCATAGTATTTGGTATGAGGCGATCCGGATTGTCAGTGTGGTTCTTGCTTGCTTCGGAGCTTTCTTTCGTTCAGAAGTGACGAAGTATCCTTTCTGGAAGCAATGAATGGTCTAAGTTACATCGTCCGGCTGCTGTTAGACTTTGGATCGTCCGAAGGGGTGTTGAAACCTTTGTTAGTAAGCAATCAAAGTTCGGATGGTATAGTTCCTTCTTCCTTCGGAGTGCCTACAGATGCAGTTAACAGTGTTCGGACGGGGTTTGGTTCGTCAGTTCAGGGTTAACTAGGAAGCTTCGTCAAAGAGATAGAGTAGGAGCTTGTTTTTGTAAGCTTGATTTGGGCTCTTCGAACCCTGACTTTGTAAATCTGTACTATTTTAATAAAAGTGTATTTGACTTTGTCAAGGTCGGACACTGTTTGATTGTGTTAATCCGATCCAGATCAATGTATGATCTAGGTTCGGATCAAGTAGTTAAATATCTTCACGGCCCGTTCGAATCATGAGATTCGGAAGACATGTTTATCAACAATGTTTATGGAATCACAGTTGTATTGATTTGACGGAAATCGGATTACAACTTGAGGGCTTCGAGGCCTTTTTCAAAACACAAAAAACAGGTCGACGAGATAGAGGAAGGTGACAGTCGTTGCCCTACTTCTCTAAGTGTAAAACTTTTGGAGATTCTTGGCATTCCAAGTTCTCTTCAAGGCCCGCCCTTGTCCATCTTCTAGTTCAAAGCTTCCATTGACTCTTGCCCCCGTAACCTTGTACGGTCCTTCCCACTTGGGCTTAAGTTTCCCCACATGGCTTAGTATATCGGCTCTTCTGAGGACTAAGTCTCCCACTTGTATGTCCTTGGGAAGGACACGTTTATTGTAGGCTCGAGCGGTCATGGCTTGGTACCAAAGGATGTTGGCCAATGCCTTATCGCGCTTGTCTTCAAGGAGCTCAAGGTCATAGATCCTTGCGAGCTCATTACCAACCGGGTCAGTATTTGGATTCTCTGGTTGCCACCACCGCCTCCGAAGGATGACCTCGGATCCATAGACCAAGGAGAAAGGTGTTTCTTAGTGGCGGTTCGGCCGCTGCTCGATGCCCTAAAGGACCGCTAAGATCATCCGCCTAACTGTCTTGGGAAGTTCTCAACCTTTTCTCCAAAATTTTGACTATGGTCTTGTTGGTGGCTTCCACCGCCATTGTCGGGGTGGCCAACTAAGTAAAGCGTTGTTCTATTTTGAAGGACCGCCACCTTCGGTCTTGACCCGTAAAATTGTGCCGTTATGTCCAAACTAACACTCGTGGGAGTCCAAACCGGCAGATGATGTTCTTCCAGATGAATGTCCGAACTCTGCTTTCGGTGATGGTTGACACTGCTTCAGCTTCGACCCACTTAGTGAAGTACTCTACTGCGACTATCAAGAACTTCTTCTGATGCGTTCCTCGCGGAAAGGGACCAACTATGTCTATGCCTCATTGATCAAATGGGCAAGCTATGATTGACGGAATCATAGGGTTGGTCAGGCGGTGTGGTATGTTGGCATAGTATTGGCAGTCTTCACAGGCGCGGGCGATGTTGGCAGCATCCATGTCGATAGTTGGCCAGTAGTACCCTTGCCTTATGATCTTTTGTGCCAAAGTTCTTCCCCCCGAATGACTTCCACAACTTCCGGCGTGGATTTCTTCCATTCTTTGTCGCCTCTTGAGGATCTAGGCACCTCGGATGAGTTCAACAGAAGATCTCTTGTAGAGATCTTCTCCCAGAATAAAGTATCTGTTAGCTCGACATTGAATCTTCCTGGCCTCTCTAGGATCCATAGGTAAAGTACCATCCTTGAGGTAACGGAATATATCGGTCATCCAGTTTCTTTCTGTGCTCAAGAGAAACATCTTTCCATTGGGGTTCGCCAGGGAGGATTCCGCGCGTGTCATTAGGATGACACTTCTTGTGTCCAAAGCTCCTAAGGCCGAGGCGTACTTGGAGAGGGCATCGGCCTTTTCATTCCATTCTCTGTGAAATTGGTCCAGAGTAAATTCTTCAAATTGCTTAACCTCTTTCTTGAGGAGTTCCAAGTATTTGATCATGTTAGGTTCTTTAGTGGTGAAAGACCCGGACAACTGGGATTGTACGAGCTGCGAGTCTGTGTAGGCTTTGATCCTTTTCACCTGAAGGGCTTTCGCCATTCTTAGGCCGGTGATAAGTGCTTCATACTCGGCCTCGTTGTTGGTCACCTTAAAATTGAGGGTGATGGCGCACTCAAGCTTGGCTCCTTCAGGACTTTCAAGGAAAATTCCTATTCCTCCCAATCGTCCAGTTGATGATCCGTTTACTTGTAATGTCCACCATTCTTTGTTTCCTTCCTTTCCTCCTAAAGTGGGAGTGAGTGCTTTCTCAACTTCCTGCTTCTTGTCGGAAGATGCAGTTGTCGAGGTATCGAGCTCTTCATCCAAGAGAAACATATGTCTCACTCTTAGTGACTCATCCATAGGTTGGTAGTATTTAGTCATAGGCTGGGTGCTACCTCTTTGTGTCTCTTCTGCTTCTTTCTCTCCACTTGATTCCTTGATCTGGGCAATCACCACGTGACTAGCCTTTCCCTGGGAACTTTCGTTCTCTTCTTCCACTTTCTCTGAATAGTCTACCAGGAAGTCGGCCAGAACTTGCGTTTCTTGGCATATGGGGCTTGATACCCAATATCATATTCACTTAGCTCAATAGCCCATTTGACATGTTTGAGTGGCTCATTTGTAAGGACCACAATCCGATGAGACTTGAAGTAAGGCTTCAGTCGCCGTGCAGTGTAGACCAATGCGAAGGCGAGCTTCTCAACCTTGACATATCTGGCCTCGGAGCCTACAAGAGCTTTGCTCAAATAGTAAATTGGTAAATGCTCGTTGTCTTGCATCAAGATTTTAACTCATCGCTTCATCAGTGGTGGCCAAATAGAGGTAAAGGGTTTCATCCTCCATGGGTTTAGACAGAAGGGGCGGCGAGAGGAGGTACTTTTTCAAGTTTTCCAGGGCCTCTTCGCACTCCTTTGTCCACTCGAACTTATTTCCTTTTCGTAAGATCTTAAAGAAGGGAAGGTTCTTCTCGGCGGACCTGGAGATAAAACGGCTTAACGCCATCACCTTTCCTAGAAGCTTTTGAACTTCATTGATGTCTTGGGTGTGGTAGATCTCTGATTGCCTTTATTTTCTCTCGGGTTAAGCCGATGCCTCTTTCTGTGACCATGTAACCGAGGAATTTTCCTCCTTTACCCGAAAGTGCACTTTTCGTGGTTCACTTCATTCCATATTTCGAGAATAGAAAAGCAATTGTTGAGGTGTTCGATGTGCTCCTCTTGTCTTGCTTTTCACAAGCATGTCATCCACATAGACTTCCATGGTTTTTCCCAATTCTTCCTTGAACATCTTATTTACCAGCCGTTGGTAAGTAGTTCCTGCATTCTTGAGGCCAAAGGGCATGACCTTGAAGCAATAGACTCCTCCGCAAAGAATGTCGTTTTTGATGTCTTCTTGAGCCATCCTAATTTGGTAGAAGCCTTGGTATGCATCCATGAAGCTTAGAAGTGCACATCCTGCGATGGAATCGACCAAATTGGTCTATGAGTGGCAATGGATAGGGATCCTTTGGACAAAACTTGTTGAGTCTAGTGAAGTCATTGCACATTCTCCACTTTCCTGGAGCTTTTTCGACGAGGACCACGTTGCAGACCCAATCGGAGTATCTGACTTCTTCGATATGACTGCTTTCATCAACTTGTCAACTTCCCTGCTATGATAGCATCCTCAATGGTCCAAATCTTTCCTCTTTTGCGGATGTGCAATCGTAGGATCCATGTTCGACGGTGAACCGCAATCCTTAGGTCTATCCCTTGAGATCATCTGTGCTCCAAGCAAAGATGTCGCGATTATCACGAAGGCAAGTGATGAGCTTGACTCTATTTCCGTACTCATCTCCGCTCCAATCCGAGTTGTTCTTTCCGGATTTCCTTGACCGATTGGACCTCTTTCAAGGCTTCATGGGATTCTATTCTAGCTGTCTTGGGGAACTTTTCTCTGAACGATCCGATACCGATCTCTTCCTTTGGTGGCGTTAGAGTAATGGGAGAATGGCTAAGAGGGCCCTTAGTGACTGAAAGGACAGGTTCTGTGGCCCCTCTGGTTGACATGATGTAGCATTCCCAGGCTTCTCTAATGTTGCCCATTTCTTCCCCTACGCCGTTCGGGGTTGGAAACTTCACCCTGTTGTGTAGGGGGGAAGCGATTGCTCTGAATTGGTTAAGTCCCGGGCGACCCAAGATCGTGTTATAGTCGAAGGTGCTATCTACTACCACAAAGAGGATAGTCTGGGTCACTCTTGTCGGAAAAGTGCCCATAGAGACTTGCAGTGGTATACTTCCAATGGGGCGTACTACAGACCCTCCAAAACCTACTAATGAGGTGTATACTCGTCCATATTGTATTTGCCCCAGATGCATTTGCTCACCAGTCCTTTTGGAGAGGACATTGGAGGAGCTTCCTGTGTCGATTAGTACCTTGTTGACTTTGTAAGTGGCAATCACTAGAGAAACAACCAAAGGGACATCGGGGTCCTTGAGATCTCCTCCGCCAGACATTGGTGGGGGGATATCGCTATCGTCAAAGGTGATTGCATTTGTGCCTTTTAAGGCTGGTGGGCCGTAAGCCCTGTCGTTGTTTCTCAAGTGTTGCGCGGTCCTTTCCCTTGCACTTCTGCTATCTCCTCCTGTTGGTCCTCCTGCAATGGCGTTGATGACTCCACTCTAAGGGAGGTTCTCCATTCCTGTCTCTTCGTCGTACCCTTGATATCTTTGGGCCTGCCGAGGTGGCATTTCCGCTGGAGGTGGTGGTAAAGATCCTGTCGGAGGTTCAGAACCACGCTCTTCTCTTCTTTGCTCATTCCTTCTATGCCTGGAGGGCTCTTCCTCGCCTGTTGGTTCTTTCAACTTCCCACTTCTCACTAGTCTTTCAATTTATGTCTTTAATTGGATGCAATCCTCAGTCGGATGACCTTTCTGCTTGTGGAACCTACAGTACTCTTTAGAGAATTTACTCTTATTGTTGCTCTTGACAGGTTTAGGCCATTGTATATCTAAGTCCTTCTCAACAATAGAAGCCAAGATGTCGGATCTTGGTCTGTTGAGGCGCGTATACTCGGCGTATCTCCTGGGTGGAGTTCTTTCTCTGTGGAATTCTTTTCTATCTCTGAGATCTCTTTTTTGCTCGAACTTCCCTTGACGAGGAGGGAGTTCCTGTCGTACTTGTTCTTTTCCCTTCTTGATCCCTGCTCTTATCGGGACATTCCTTTGGTAATCTTCTCCATACAAGACTCCTTCGCAGATATCTTCCAAGTACTTTTCAGTGGTGATTTCTTCGTTGGAAAGCTTCCTTCTAAGCTCATCATTATAAGTGTTGGCATATAGGTGTCGGACCCGCTCTTTGATGCTATGAGGCTCGACCTGTCGTACTTCCGCGTTGAAGCGGTCAAGGAAGGTCCTGAGGTCCTCATGCTCTTTCTGGATTATGCCTGCCAGGTGCTCGACTGACCTCTTCCTTCTCTTTGCCTTCTCAAACCTTTTCAAGAAAAGGGAGGCGATGTCCGCATAAGATTTGATGGAACCATTGGGTAGACAGGTCCACCAATCCATTGCTTCTCTCTCCAAAGAGTGTGGTGGAAAAGTTGAGAGCCTTCATATTGTCATTGAGTCCATTGCTTTCCATCTTACTTTCGTATCTAGTAAGATGCCCTACAGGGCAAGTATCTCCATAGTAATGCT
This sequence comes from Plantago major, assembly GCA_026545765.1. NCBI lineage: Eukaryota > Viridiplantae > Streptophyta > Magnoliopsida > Lamiales > Plantaginaceae > Plantago > Plantago major. Next base: position 64,062 of record JAIFAC010000418.1, read on the forward strand.
CAAGGTTTGGGATAACACAGTCGGGGAGCTTTCTTTCTTTTCTGATCTCATCGCACAGAGGGTTGGGAGTTTTAACTACCACCTTCTCATGTGCTTTGACCATCCTGCTCAAGGTGGCAATTTGTGTTTCCAAGGCCTTCTATTGGAGGTAGATCTGCTCAGCTGTCAATCTTTCACCAGTTCTGGGGTTGATAGCTACATCTGGAGGAAGATCACCGAATGGAACAATCCGGGTGCTTTCTGCCATTTGATCTCTAGGCACTTGTTGTTGAGCTCCTCGCCGAATGGTTCCCACTTCGTCTACTCGCGGCACTTCTGGACTTCTCCCTCGTTGTTCATGAGAAGCAGCGGCTCTTCTATTGAGAAGGTGTCTCAGATCTTCTGGTTGAGCTTGCTCCCCCAACCTTTGTTGGATCGGACGGTGCTCATTTCTTGATTGAGCGGGTTCAGCTTGCCTTGGGATTGGCATAGGCGGGGTGGGCTGAGGAGGCTGGAGGTTGTTTGATCCGAAGCACCCTTGAATAGTGGTGAGTAAGAGGCCAAACTGATTCTCATTCATTCCGAATTCACTAGGACGAATGATCTGTCCATTCGGGAGGGTAAAGTTTCTGCCTGGGGGAGGACCATGTGTTCCTGACGGAGGAACCTGTCCTTCGTCCCCAAGTGTCTAGATCCTCACTGGTGGGTTAGAGGCTCTTCCCTCGCCAGAAGAAAGACTAGCGGTATGGCCATCACTTGGATCATCTACTACTTCTCTTGTTGAGGCTCTTGCTACTCCCCCTCTTCTAGTGGGAGGTCTCCCCCTTTGTCTTGGAGCAGGCGTACCAATGGCAGTGGCGTTGGTTCTTGCAGACATTCTTGTTCTTGCCATTACTGAAGAGAACAGGACTTTTTGTAAAGATTCCCACAGACGGCGCCAAAATGTTGGGGGTTTAACTCCCCAACTACTTAGATTTATTTAACTTTTCTAATGGGTACCAAGATGAGGGGCTCTTTGCTGAATGAGGGCTAAGGCGTAAGAACCAGCGACCAACTACTTCGGTAAGGACCTGCACACTTGAGTGGGGGGGGGGGGTTAGTGCCCGGTTTGCTATGTGTCAAACTGGGATGAGACTTTACTCGAGAGTGACTGAGGATCCACTCTGTAATATACTGGGGATCGGGATCGATGTGACTAGCGAGATGACTTGTACGAAGTGAAGTTAAGTTACTTACTTGTTGGGATGTGTGCCTTATTTATAGGCTATCATCAAAATGGAAGGGCTTGCTAGGATTGCGCCATGTGTACGGCTAGGATTGAGCCACCAATGCTAAGATGAGGCCCATAGCCCAATAATGAAGCTTTAGCCCATGCCAACTTGGGCTTTAGGGGTAGTTTGGTCATTATTGGGAGAGTTCTTGAGGATGTGACAGAGTCTGCCGAGGTCCCAGGTTCGGAGAGGTCGGTCCGGATGTCTGATCCGGACGAGACTGGTCACGGTGAGGAAGTTCTCCTGCCTGTCTAACTCTTCCGATTCGGAGCTCCTGGGTTCAGACATCTCACTCTTTGGTGCCCACTTGCTTGGTAGCCTTATGAGATGGTCATGCTGGATCCGAGTTGACATCCGTATCGGAGTCCTTGGGTCAGGGAGGGTGCTGACTTAGCACTATGCTCCTTTCCCAGCGAGGCTCGGACCAAGGTGGGTCGGACCTATGGTTCCGGGTCGGGCCTTGCAGGTCCAAATCCTTTGTCCCTTTCTTTTAGGGTGGGTCGGACCATAGATAGTCTGCCCGGATCGGACCATTGGCTCGGACCTAAGTGCCTCGGATCCATTGGATGACTTGGGATGCCTTAGGATTCGCTCCTTGGTCCTTTATGACGGATTGGACATATTTCCGTATCAACAAAGATCACTAGCCCAATCAGAATCACTAAATCCCACTAGATTAGTGTTTGTATCACATGCATACCATAATCCAAGATTAACAGTTCCTGAAATAAATCTGATTATTCTTTTAACAACAGTCAGGTGTGGGATTTTAGGGTTAGACTGATACCTGGCACACACACACATAAAACATGATGTCAGGTAAGTTGGTTGATCGATACAGAAGGCTGTCAGTCATTGATCTGTACAATGTTGGGTCAACATCCTCTCCCACATTGATTCTGCTCAGCGTTACAGAGGTATACATAGGAGTACTGCACGGCTTAGAGTTCTCCAGACCAAAATTTTTGATCAGATTTTTGGCATATTTCACTTCAGGCAAAAAGAGACCATCACTTTGTTGCTGAATATGGAGACCAAGAAGGTAACTAAGTTCGCCTAATATGCTCGTCTCAAGGGTACCTGTTAAGTGATTAATCAAGACATATGAAATCTCCCCCTTAAGGAATAACAAGCACACAGAGGCATATGGTTTTCCATATGCTACATTTCTTCCTTGGAAAGTGTATGGTATGTCTCCTTTATCTATAGCTTCTCTTTCTGCCTCTTTTGAGAGCTCTAATGGTTTTCTAGTCCCAGAATTGCAAGATTTGACTGTGATTGTGTTAGAAATAGCCCTTCATATTCCTCCTGTTTTATGGTGGCTTAAGTCCTTAGCTTCTTGGTGTTGTAAGTTCTCTTATAAGGAATGTTGGGCATACATGTGGAATAATTGGGTTTTGGTCTTAGTTACCTCGGCAGGTTTCAAAGCCCCTCCTAATGAAACTGTATATGCTTCATTTCTCTTTTGGAGAAAACCAGTTACTTTTAGATTGCTATTGGTATCTTTGTTGGGTGTTTTTGGTTGGCAGGGTACTTAGTGCAGCAGGATGTTCTATCATCTAACTTTTAACTTTCTAACTTCTAATTGATGTAGTACTTTTGGCATCTATTGTGAGTATGAGCTCAAGAGTAGCTTAGATATTCTTTTGATCCAGCCATTTATACTGGATATAGGCCTTTCTGTAATAGTCTATCTTGTACTTCCCATTACTGTTAAGCTGTTGCATCAGCTTGTTACTTGTTTGGAGTCTGCAAACATATTTTGGCAAGAAGAAGACTTGAAGAAAGGAAGCCTGTAGTCCGTTATTGTTAACTTCTCCTATGTTGTAATTTGTATGTTTTGTCTAGAGCAAAATAGGAAGAAAGTTAGGGTTTGGTTTGACATGGGTTCTTATAAACCCTCATGATCTGTGTAATATTTTCCTATCAATGATGTTATTATTAATAAAAAAAAAAAAAAAGCATACAGGGATAGGAAATAAGACAATATAAGTCTCTGTCAGAAACTGAATGATAAAGTGCAGTCGATTAATGTTGTCAGACAATGTTGAACCAACACAGAACACAACATTACTGCAAATCTGCACTATCAATCTCCCTCTTCTTGCTTTGTTCACACAACATTGCTGTAAATCAAAGATCAGTGGCACAAACTGATTATTAACTCCCCCTTAATGAGAGAAAACAATCATACTCGTTTGAACTCATCATAGGCGTCACATAACAGAATCCTTTATAATCATACTTCTTTTGTTGACAATTCCTGTACTCCGTAGTTAGTGAATAAAGACAAAATAACTCACATAGAATCGTAAGATAAGTGCAATAAACAAAGTTGTCTGCAATGTTGACACAACACTGCAGTCAACACTGCACTTTTCAATCTCCCCCTTTTTGTCTTTCTTTACAAAAACACACCTGAACAAACTCGTTAGAAACAAGTAAATATAACAGGCATGAAACTACAAAGCTCCCCCTCAACCTTAGATGAGAGCAAAACAACAAAAGAGAGTATGACAACTTTTTTGTTCAGATTCTCATCTCTTCTCCCCCTTTTTTGAGAAGAAAGATATCTCTCAAAATAATCAAACAACTTCACAGAAGGTGATAAGAAGATATGCAACGAGTGTGAGTGATGAGGAGATGGTATATGATCAACAAACTTTACTTCAAAAATGAATTTAGAAAATCTTGGGACACAACCAAAAATCAATGACGAACAATCATAAACAGATTTTTGGAAAACGAAGATTTTCTTAACTCAAAACACTCAACAACTCTCCTACTTTTTTGTGTTAAAAGGAGAGCAACCAAAAATCTTCTCACATTCTGAAGAGATGCTACTAATTTTTTCAGAGCAATACTGAGTTGTGGACTTCATTAATAGGACCTGCAATAAGAGCTGCGCAATGTTGGAGGTTGATGTTGACGCAACATTGACAAATCCAGTGACTCCCCCTCACACAGTGCAAGATTATTCTCCAGAAACAGAGCATTAGACATAAAGTTTCAGAGAGTAGTGAGAAAGTTCGAGAGAGAGTGATATTAGGATGGCAAGGGAATAACACACTTCAATCCAAGGCTACAAAGAAACCTTTGAGACACAATCAAACATCAATGAAGCACACATTCATAAAAGATTTTTGAGAACAAAGATTTTCTTAACTAGATTGGAGACAATCAGTTAAAACTTACCACTTGTGGAGAAGTTTTAGCAAATTTCAGAGAAAAAATAGATCAAACAATAGGAACACAAACACAAACCAAGAAACTTTGAGCTTTGATTTCAAGGGCTTTTCAAAAGATATCACTACTAAAGAAAAGACACCCACAATTAGTTCCAGAAAGAGAATAGTTAGGCACACAAGAAACACAGAAGACACAGCATGCAACAGACAAGCAATTTTTTTTTTAATTTTCATTTTTATGTTTTTTTTTAAAATTTTTTTTTGTTCAATGTTATCGGTGATGTTGAGATAACATTGACGCCAACAATGATAATCAAATAAAGCACAGGGTATTAAACCACCTTATAGACAATAATCTATCATGATTTTGAGGTTTACTAAAAATGTCCGCCAGTTCAAGCCAAGATACCATATTATCGCTCAAATAGAAAAACCATCGACTTGTGGAATTTCTAACATTCACATCTCCAACCCAATCACAAAAACAAAAGCATGTACAATCATATTTGGATAGATATCTCAAAACATTCTTTTTAGCCTTCGGAAGAAGTGTGTTAGAGTTGGAAGAGTATCTAGCATACACAGAAACTACATGCATCAAATCAGGATAGCTAGATAAGAGAGATAAGAGACAACCAACCAAGTGAGATCCAGAGAGATTATTTTGTATCCCAGATAGATCATGTCTCACCTTTTTGCATAGTCTAACAACCTGTCTATATGTTTCATATTCTTTGCCAGGCTTTAATGTTATGTCGAGTGTTGAATCAATATTAAGGACAACATCACGGTCAATTCGAGCAGTTTCTAGTTCCATTAGCTCATCCCTGTTCCAATCTTCTTTATCAAGATGTTCCACATCATTACCTGCATCATGAAGAGTAAGAACAAAAACATAGTGTTGGTCCAGATAACGGCAAAGTAAAAGACTAGGGGGGGGGGGTGAATAGTCTTTTAAAACTTTTGTCGATAAACACAGTTTCTCAGAAACTTGGGGGGTTTCTGATACTTAAATTCAGAGCGCGGAAGACTTTAAGATAGGTAAGTGCAGAAACAAAAAGTATGTGTGTGTGCTTTGCTGAAAGATAAATGCAGAAAGGTAAATAACACAACAAGTATAGTGGTATCTGGAGGTGGCGTAATCCTCCAACTAATCCACTTCGGTCTTTCTGAGACCTAGAATTCATTAGAACAGATAATTGAGTTCACCTTACAATAATCCTATTCTAAGATTCCTAAACAAATGGTTCCCAACCAAATTTTCCCCCTGAGTTATTCCCCAGCTCCTAGAGCTAAGTACTTCCTCTACTCAGATAACCTTGGAGTTATTCCCTGATTTCCCAAATCAAGTACTTCCTCTACTCCACGCCTTGATGGTGTTGGTTATAAGGTTTGTCAGAGAGGCTTCTTGTATAACTTTTCACTTATGTTTCCAGAGAGCCTAATAGAACAAGACTACTTAATACACTTGTTCAGTGTATGGCAATCTGCTCTTTACAGTCCCAAGTAATTGATGTCCGTTCTGGAGAATGAGCTTCAGAAAGGTTATCTGATAGTTCAACTCTTTCACGAATAACAATCTCTTGTTAAGGTTCAGGACAACTTAGAACTACTAGTGATTCTTCAAGCAACATAAAGCTTTCAGAAAGGGTAGTAGAGTGCTTGAGAGAATACTTTGCTAGATTGTAAGTTTGCAAGTTGGATCGTTCTTTGGTCGTATTTCTCAGCATCTAAGTGTGTGATATTTATAGATGAATTGGAGAGTCGTTGGGATGTTATCCGTTAGACACGATTCAAATTCAGTCTATACTTATCTTGAAATGAGTACTCAGAAGTCCTTGTCTCATATCTCAGAGAGGACTGTGCTTTAGCGGCTTTTCTGCCGATGCAATTAATGCATATGTACTATTTCTTGTCCTGTAGTCTTCAACGGATACATTAGCCTTTCTGATGACTTGCATGCTCCATACTCATGATGTCATATGTTCCAGAATCATGTTTCAAAAGTAACTAAATGCACTTAAGAAAGGATTAAGGACATAGTCTTTCCGAGTGAGACTAAACCTTGGTGTCTTCATAAATCTTGTGCAATCTCCGGTGTTGTAATCTTCAGAAAAGCTCCATTGCTAGGATTGATCTTCATGGTCTTCTTGGAAATAAAAATTACATTCAGAGACCTATAATCCTAAAACAAGATTTACTAGACTAATCATACTCAATGATTTCCTCTTTTACAATGTTCAAGTGAACTAAGAGTACTTAATCACCTTTCTGGCAAAGATAAGAACATGTGATGAATGATCAAAAACTATGAGATATTCTAACAAATTTCCCCTTTTGATCGGTCATCCATGACTATCTTTTAAAGTCCTATTACAAATTTGTAATCCTGGAAGAGAAAACAATCCACCACTTAATCATTTCAAATGATATTCAATTTTAGTTGAATTAAGTGCAGAAAGTAAACATCAACCAAATCACAAGAAGTGACATTTGCTGTAAGTTGTCATCTATTAAAATGTATCTGAGAGTATGATCTTCAAATAGGTACAGTTTACAGAGTGAGATGCAACTTTTACAGATAGAGAAATTTAGAAACAATCAGCAAGATTACAAAAAGTAACAAAACATACTAAGTAAATTAGAACAACAGGAGAGTCCAAGCTCCAAGTAAACATTCTAAGATACTAGTCTTCAAGTCTTCAAAAATAACTTAGGTTCAGAAACCTCAAGTTCTTGACACCTTTCTGGATCGATTGACATAATCATCCACTTATGCATTCTTGGACATAGTCATATAGTATCCTTCCGATAGAAAGTTACATCTTTTACGGATAAGATACAAATTTCATGGTAACTCTTGCCAAGATTGTAGTTTTTCTTCAGAAAGTGTTTGACCCAGTAGTATTTTCCCCAGACCCAGGCATGGTCTACTTGCAGCTCAGATAGGTTGAAATACTGGTAAATTTCTTCCATATAGTGAATATCATCCAGATATTCATCCTTTGTCATGTAGAATGACTCATAGGGATGAACACCTAGCTTGTTCTGCTTGCTGTAGCTACCATCCAGTTTTCTTGTCTTGTGCACATCTTCTGGCTTGGGGTAAGGACAAGGAAAAGAAAGGTCCATCTTTCTGGCATCATTTCTCTTTTCAACCTCAAAGTTTAGCCAGGCATGAAGGTGCTCATGTTTTAGCAACTTTGGCTTGCCTTCACTCCATTTTAGGATCTGGTTGAAGATGGGAGTTGGAAACTTATCATTGACAAGTAGATGTTGCAGTTCCAGAATCCAATACCCTTTCTTGTTCAGAATGCACCTATATGAAGACTCTTCATTATTGGTCTTCACATACTCAATGTGGGCATCGGATTGGCTTTTCTTGATGAGTTTCTTTGTTTGCTCATAAGCCTGAATATCCCTTCTAGCCTTTACATTAGGTAGCCTTACATCAGAGATCCTGTGACTCTTTCTTCTGCCTTGAAATGTCTTTGGTGGAAGTCCCTTGAATTGACTTGGTATTTCCAGAAGGGGTTCTGGCTGCTAATGGCCTTGCTGCCAGAGGAGGTTGTAAGGGGCTTGCTTGCCTTCTTCTTTTGTGAAGTGGATGCTCATCTGTATCAGATTCATCCTCATCATCATCATTGATGTTCCAGTTGTGAGGCTTGCAGCTCTCTTGACCTCTTACCTCACCTTCTTCTTGATTTTCTTCTTCAGAAGCTTTCTGGTTGTTCCCATCTGAGATCCTAAGGGACTTGGTACCCCTAGTGACCATACTTCTCAGCTTTTTGGCTGGTTGATCTGGAACAACTTTTTCAGCAGGGGTGTCTCCAGTGGTGTCCTTAATGACTAGTAGACTTGAGGAGGGGAGATTAGATTGTTTTCTTTTCTTCCTGCCTTCGAGGCATCTCCTTCCCCCCTTAGTCATGAATGACTGACTCATGATAGCAAAAGCTTCAGAGAGTGATTCAAAGTTCTTTTGGAGGTTGTTATGCACCCTGACCAATTCTTGGATTTCTTTTTTCATGTCCTTGTTTTGCCTAACCAACACTTGCTCTTTTCTGTTGAGCTCTTCAAGAGGCTTTAGAATAGCCTCAGCTTGTCGAGTAGCACAGGTAGCATCTGCTAGTGCTTGATTGGCATTGTTGCGATCTTCTTCCTGATCACTAAGTTTTTTACGAGAGAGCTATCTTTGGTTGCTCTATTTAGCAATGCAATGACCAAGTCTTTCATCTCTTATGGATGTTGTAGGACTTGGTTGTCTTGAGCAACAAGTCATCTCTTAGTTCCAAGAAAAATTTCTTGACCTGTGCTCATCACTTCTTGAAGCACCTGGAGCAGAGAAAATTTGAGGAGCCAGAAGGGCTAGCTTTTCCTTAGTGATTAGCCTCTCATCTTCTTCAGGGGTGATCAAGTTTCGGTTTTCTTCAGCATCACTGTCATAATCCTTTTCTTAGATTGTTTGCAGATTGGCAATCTTCTTCTGTTTTCCATCAATGTGCTGGCCTTCTGAGAAGATGTAGAAGGTCTTTCTGATGCAGCCTCAGCATCATGCTCTTCATCATCCATGGCATCTATCTCAGCAGCTGTGACGACAATGGCATCCTTCAGATTTCTTTGCTCATCTAGGAGTGCCAATTACTTGGCATTAGCTTCTTTGAGCTGTCTTGATTTTGGCCTCCTTTTCATCAAGAAGAGCTTGACACTGAATGTTGATTCTCTTTTCTTCTTCCAACACCTTTCTGAGTTGTTCAATCCTGAACTCAGCGGCTGTGATTTCTTTAATTGTGTCTTGTTCAGGCTGTTGGGTATTTTGATGAGACTTTGGTGGTGGTGATGATGGGGCTTTCTGAGCATTGGAAGGAGTAGCCTTTTCTGCACTTCCTTTGCTAACTTTCTGAATCCCTCCATTTCCAGGTTGGGGATCATCATTCTGATCATCATCATCATCATCATCCTTTTTCTTGTCTTCTTGACATGGATGCTCAGAAGGAGGTTCTTGGTAGTCATTCTCATCAGTTTCCTCCTCATCTTCAGAAACCAGGTTGATCACATTAGGAAGTGTGATCATCCTCCCATTTACTTCTTCTTGCTCAGAAGGGCAGGTTGTGAGCTTGCTGGGCAATGCAGGATGGGTCACCATCTGCTCTTGGGTTTGAGCATCAGCAGCTTGAAAGTCTGCTATGAGTCTTTGTGCTACTTTATTTAAGAAGTTATCATCCATCAGAGTGGCAAAAGAATATGATTCTGTGGGAAACATAGCATGGACATGGTCTTCCAGATTGATTGCTATGGCCCTTTTCTCTAGGATGTCAATTACTCTTGCAATGTCAGAAAGATCGGCCTTTCTGAGTTTCTGCCATTGTCTGATGCACTTTAGATGTTTCTTGAGAGTGTGCTTCTTAAAGGCTTGGAGTAAGTTGAGTGGCACTAGACTTTGAGCCTGAAAGAAAGGGATCAAGTTAGTTTTGTTCAAACTACTTGTGTTAGTATATGTGTGCAAAAGTAAGCTTTCTGAGCATACCTGTGTAGAAACACTAGGCTCATTTGCTTGGACTTCTGCTTGTTTGGGCATAGAGGCCTCAGATACCTTGATGTGAGGAGAAGTCTGATCCTCAGCATCCTTTCTTTCTGATTGAACCTGAGAAATAGAATCAAATATGTTTAGAAACTTGTTATCAGAAAAGATAAGTGGAAAAATGCTTTCTGAGACTTCACTTACTTCCAAGTGAGGAAGCTCAGTGGCATCTTTCTCAGAAACCTTGGGGGTTTCTGGAACCTTTTCTTGAATCTTGCTTGTTCAGCAGTTTTAGTTTCTCTTGGAGGAGATAAGATCACATTCTCTTCATCCAAGTGTTCTTCTGATTGAGCCTGTAAGATAGAACAAACATATTGATTAAGTAGTGAATTTTAACAAAATTTTCTTAAGGAAAGTTTACTGTTACTTACCTTCTCAACAGAAGCCTCTGGAAACTCTTGGTGTTGGGGTGTTGGTTCCACCTCCACTATTTTCTCAGTTGTAGCCTAATAAGAGACATTTAAGAATATCAGAACATAAGATTAGAGCAAATTTAAGTTAGTTATTTCTTGTGCAGAGATAACTTTACTACCTGTGGAACAGGCTCTTCTTGATGTTCTGAGGTTGGAGTAACCTCTTCTTGATTCAAGGGAGTGGACAAGTTTTCTTCTCCCTGAAATTGTGTCTCCAAATTGGCCTATAACAAATGAAGCTTATGAGTAACAAGTTAACATTTTAATGTTGACAAGTTAGATACAAACTTCTTTTGTTACCTGAATAGAGTCAGGTTGAGTTTGGGTCTCTTGGACTAGTGGAGTTTCCACAGCCTCTCTTTGCTCATTGTTGGTCTCCTCTACAATATCTTTCTGAGTCTCCATCTCAGTTTGATCCCTTTCTGAGAGTTGAGCTTTCTCAAGGTTGAGGAACCTGTTCAAGAACAGGGTTTTCTTCAGCCACATTAAGTGCTGGCATTATGAATGTGGAAGCAACGTCAACATCTTCCATCACTCTATCTTCCTCATCCAGGCCTTCTTCTTCCTGCTGGACAGAGGGGCTCCTTTCTTTCTGAGGGGCTGAGCTTGATGCTCCTCCATGGGTCTCAATCCTGGACTTTTTGAATACTTTTGTAAGTACTACATCATCATCAGAGTCACTGTCCAGATTGGGAGCTGACCTATCTATGATATTTCTATCATCTCTGGAGATTTACGGGCATTTGTCTCGGAATTCTTGGGGCTTTACGGTGTTGCCTTTACGGCGAACAACATCTTACGAGATCTTGTCTCGAGAAGGTTGTGCTTTTATGCGCTTTGGGAGTTAGAGGCTTTCTTGCTTTGAGTCCTCTTTCTCTTGGCCGAGGTTGAGGGAGCTTGCTCGAGACCTCTTCACCTTGGCGACTTCAAGCTCTTGCCTCTTTTGAGTTTTCGTGACAATTCTCTCCTTTTCTTCAAAGGAATGTCTGAAAAGAGAGTTGGTGACTGGGATTTCTTGTCTCTTTCTGAGAGTTATTCCCATTGTTTCCAGAATGTAGCAAATTCTGAGACCAAAATGCATATTGGCCTTTGTCTCAGCAAGGCCATTGATGATTTTAGGCTCAAATTCCTCAATGTGCCCAAGAAATTTGTTGAAGGCGTACTTCCCCCAATTGAAGTGGGTTTCCTGCCCTTCATGCTTCTTATTCAGAAGATGCATCATCATCCATCTCTCCATGCTTATCTGGTCTACTCCACCTTTGTTGCCATCAAAGCAACGGACCAGAATAATAGCCAAAGTACTCGGTGTTTACGGAGATGGTGATTCTGATGGCTTTCAGAACAAAGTTTGCTGGGCAACCCTTTGCATTTTCAATATGGATTGCCTCAAATAGCTCCTTAACACTTTGAATCATGGAGGCATCCCTGATGTTGATGTCGTCGATTGTTCCTCGATTTTTCAATCGGAATAAGTTGCAGAAAGTCTTGCAGTCTAGGACAATTTCTTGTCCTTGAACTTCAGTCTGCATGTACTTCTCTTCTACATCATTCACAACTTTTGTGAAGATTTTGGAGTTGTTGTAGAACTCCAACACATCCAGTATGGACAGTCCACTGGGTGCAGCAAACAGAAACTTGTAGATATGGAAACTTTTCAACATTCCCAATATCAGTTTTCTATCTGCTTTTGAAGAAATGACTGCAGAAACATATTTCTTCACAAGAAAAGCTCCCCAATTCATCTTGTGACTTGGATTCCAGTCAGAAGGGGTAAACTCTCCTAGAAGGCGTTTATTCAACACCTTGAGTTCTTTTCCTTGATTTTCAGCAGGAGCAGAAGATGCGGCCTTAGGGTTCTTGGTGGTCATCTTCTTTGCTGCCGTCTCTTATATAGAGTCTTTGAGTGAGTTTTTATAGAAGGGTTTTGCAAGAATAATCGAGATTAGTCTATCTTTTCAGAAGACTAAGCACTAGAAGTTTTGCAGAAAATCTTGAGAGGTTTTGCTATTTTGATGCAAGTATGAAATTTCGGATGTGGTAAAAGTGTTTGTCTTTTGCCCAATTCCTATATATATAGCAGACAAAACATATATAGATACAACATACATATAGCTGAATATGAATGCGTGTCTTTGCATCTGCATAGGCGTGGTATGTCCTTTGTACTTCATTAAATGCTTAGTGGGCCACGTCTGAATTTCTAAACAGACATTACTTGCTTTGTTTTAATCTCAACCGTTGAGATCAAACGTTTATACATCAAGGGCTTATATGGAATATCTTGTAATGATATCAATCAACAAATGGTAATGTGCCGACTTGATGGATTTTTAATATGCTAAGAGTAGGAACACTTAATCGTTTGAGCTTATCATTCTGAGTGTCATGTCCTTATCTATATATTGTTTATCATGAAAATGGTAAAAATACAAGACATTGGACATGTTTGACTTTCAGAACTTATACCTTTTGGGCTTTGTGTGTCTTTTCTCTTTATGACTAAATAGTTTCCTGAATTCAAGAATCAGAAACTTCAGTTGTTTGAATGTATCTGACCCACTCTTTGTAAGTAAGTTCTAGTCTTATTTACTCATTGAGTGTGTACCAACCTTTGCCTTTCTGGATACCCGTTCCAGAAATGTTTTGCCTTTCTGAGTATTGCTACTCAGAAACCTTTGCAACACTTCTTAACAACTTGGCTCGAGAGCATGTTCTCGAGGCACCTTCTTTTCTACATTGCTTTCGGACTTTAGAGATTCGGGACATTTTTGGTCTTAGGCAACTCCATCAATCCAAGATTATGTCTTAAGGTCAAGAACCGGCTTTCTTGTAGGGCTTGGTGAAGATATCTGCAAGTTGGTCTTCTGTGCCAATCTTGAGTGTCTCTATATTGCCTTTTTCAACATGGTCTCTGATGAAGTGGTGTCTAACATCAATGTGCTTTGTTCTGGCATGGAACTTGGGATTCTGTGTGATTGCAACAGCACTTGTGGTGTCACAGAAAATAGGAGTTTTCTCTTCATTGAGTCCATAGTCTCTGAGTTGTTGTTGAATCCACAGAATTTGTGTTGCACAACAACCAGCAGCAATATATTCAGCCTCTATGGTAGAAGTTGCAATTGAATTTTGCTTCTTGCTAAACCATGAGATAAGTCTTGTTCCCAGAAACCTACAAGTTCCTAAGGTACTTTTCCTATCAAGCATTGATCCAGCATAGTCAGTATCTGAGTAACCAACCAAACTCAATCCACCTTCTTTAGGATACCACAAACCTACATTTACTGTACCTTTCACATACCTTAATACTTTCATAGCAATGTTGTAGTGTGATTGCATTGGATTTGTTTGAAATCTAGCACACTCCAATTGCATATTGAATATCTGATGCCTTCGAAGGTAAAGTAGTGAACCTATTAATTTCCTATACTTGTGTTCTTCAACACTCTTATCTGATTCAGTATAGGTCATTTTGGTTCATATGCTCATAGGTATCTTAGCATTCTTTTCAGAGGGCTTAAGATTGAACTTTGTGAGCATGTCTTTGCATACTTTGTCTGACTAATGAATATTCCATCATTGAGTTGCTTGACTTGCAATCCTAGGAAATAGTTCAATTCTCCCATCATGCTCATCTCAAACTTATTTTTCATGAGATTTGCAAAGTCATCTCAAAGTTGCTTGTCCTTAGATCCAAATATAATGTCATCAACATATACTTAAACTAAGGCGGTTTCCCATCATGATTTAAGGTAAATAAAGTTTTATCAACTTCACCTTTCTTGAAACCACTTTCGAAGGTATTTGGCCAAAGTATCATACCATGCTCTTGGAGCTGTTTGATCCATATAGAGCTTTACGTAGTTTATAGACCATTATACTTTACGAGGAAACTTCAAAACCGGTGGTTGTTCAACATAGACTTCCTCGGCAAGTTCACCATTCAAGAATGCACTTTTACATCCATCGATAAACTTTAAAGTCTTTATGAGTTGCAAAGGCGGAAAGAGTCTTATTGCATCAATCGCAACTGGTGCATATGACTCATTAAAATCTAAACCTTCAGTCTGGGTGAATCCCTTGGCAACCAACCTTGCTTTGTTTCTGGTTATTTTCCCAGATTCAATCATCTTGTTTCTGAAAACCCACTTGGTTCCAATCACAGATATTCCTTCTACAAATGGAATTAGTTTCGGACTTTGTTTCTTTCAAGCGATCCAACTCTTCTTGCATTGCGGAGATCCGATCTTGGTCTCTTAATGCTTCTTCAATAGTTTTAGGTTCAATGTTTGAGATGAAACATCGAAGAAGAATTAGCATTTTAAGCTATTGCTCTCTTAGTCCTAAAACCTTGATTGATTGGTCGATCACATCCTTTGCGGGAGGATCCTTGATCCATCTCATCATGGGTTTGGGGCTAATGCGGTCGACATCTATGTGATCTGAATGTGAATCACTATGATTATGACTTGATACTTCTTCAGTATCTATGACATTTTGTACCACAGAAGGGCGTTGAATGTCTGACACTTGCTTAGTGTGAGGGCTTTCTGGGACATGCCTGTCAGAGAGGTCATTTCCAGAATTAGCTCTCTGATGAACATCTCCAGTTTCCATTTCTGGAATTCTCATAGGAAATTCTTCATCATGTCTGAGAATCATCTGGTTGTTACTAGGCATATCATGCTTTTCTTCGTCAGAGTCATCCTCTCTTTCCATAATGATGTTTTTCCTTTTTGATGGTTATTCTTCAGAATCCTTTAACATTAGTTCCTTGAAGCTTTCTGAGAGTTCATCATCAAGGGGTGATTTCTTGCTTTCTTCATAGAATACAACATGAACTGATTCTTCAATCTTCTTTGTTCTTTTGTAAACTCTGTAAGCTTTGCTATTCATAGAATAACCAAGAAACACTCCTTCATCTGCCTTTGGTCGAAATGTTCTTAGATACTCTTTTCCATTGTTAAGAACAAAACATCTACAACCAAACACTTTCAGATGTTTAATATTAGGGGTCTACCAACCGAGAGCTCATAAGGGGTCTTGTCATGGTGTTTGTTTATCAAACATACATTACGAGTGTAGCATGTTGTGTTTATAGCTTGACCCATTAAACTTCACTTATTTCGATTAATCAATGACATTGTCCTTCTTTGCTTCTTTAAGGGTTCTATTTTTCCTTTCGCAACACCATTTTGTTGTGGTGTTTCTGAGAGGAAAGTTGATATTGTATATCTTTCTTTGGTACAAAACTCCTTTATGTCTTGGTTGACAAATTGATTACCATAGTGCATTACGATTAGAGATACCTTGTCATTTTCATGACTTCAAGCTAATTTAGCAAGTTTGGTATCTCCACCATAGCATCGATTTATGCTTGAGAAAACTGACAAGTGAATCTTGAGAAGTCATCTACAACAACAAGACCATACTTCTTTCTGCATAACTAATTCAGATGATTCAAAAGATCCATGTGTAATAGTTGCAATGGTCTAACACTAGAGTGTACGATTTTGGACTTGAAAGAGATCTTAGATTCTTTCCCCATCGTGACGAGAACAAATACCATCCTTTACGAAAGATGTTTTGGGAAGGCCGACCACTAACTCTTTCTTGGCAAGTTTGTTGAGTTTTGAAATTCAAGAGACTCATTCTTTTGTGCCATAACCGGTGCTCTTCATGTGACTGATTGACTCACCATGAGACATTCTTGATTGTGGCGGATGCCCAATCAACAACATAAAGCGCCTTTCCACCTAGCAACCAAGGTATGCCTTTGACTCATTGTCGATAAGTTTGCAATACTTTGCTTTAAATTTCACTGATAAATCCCTTATGCAAGCTGGCTCATGCTAAATAGATTGTATTTCAAACCCTTAACATATGTCGTCGATGGTATTAAGGATCCCAATTTAGCGTTGCAAATCGAGAGGGATTTAATTCTCCTCCAACCGTCGATGTACGGTCCATTGTTGCAAGCTTTGTTGTTGACGGTTGCTTTGTCTCTGTCATGTGCTTTCGCATCCACTATCAAATAGCCATTGAGCCTTAGTCGAGGCGTTACGCACAAAACCAAGCAGGAGTTAGGTTCTTGCCTCGGAGATAGAACCACTTAGACTAAACATTCTTCGGTAGGAATCCACATTTTAGTGAATTTCTTGGGAGTTTGTTTTGTCTATCTTTATCGAAGGAGAAACAATAGAATCGGTAATTTTGATCTCAATCTTCCTTCTTGAGGTGTTTCTAGGTGTTCCTTTTGGTGCTTTACGGACCAGGTTTACGGGATTGCTTTTGACAAACTTAGCCTTTCGGGCAGTTCCTTCTAGCTTTGGCATTTAGTTTTTCGTGGTTTGAGATTTCTTCCACATTTTATTACTCGTGCAATATCAGCCTTGCGCCATTGTTCTTGTCCTTCCTTATATTGTTGTAAAAGGACTTTTCCAATAGCACGATAGCCAATGCCATTTCGAACACCTTTGGCTTGCTGAATGTGGTCTTGAGAAGCCTTACTAGTTTCTACACGTCTTTATTTTCATAAAATGAATACAGTGAGAATTTTCTGTTCGACAATTCTTCCTTTCCTAGTAATATGGCAATGTGGATGGCTACATATGCGAGGTTGTATTTCTTTTCAGAAAATTCACCCACAAGTTTCTTGTGAACTTGTTGTTCTTTCAAAGGTTGGGTTGCTACTCCTTTTCCTTTGTCAACTACCTTAGCTTTCTGACCAATGCTATAGGTGGTTGAAGAACCATTCTGTTGACTTTTTACAAAGGTCAACCTTTCATCACTCTTCTTCAGAGAAGATGAATTACTCGATTGTTCATCAAGTCCAAGTCCACCTTTCTCAGAGGGATCTCTCAGATATGATTGAACCTCAGTGAGAGTGTCATTAGCCTTTGCATAAGATTGGAAGGATAGCTCTTTCTTTCGAAGTTCCTCATTCTCAGAAAGCAGCTTTATCATTTTCTTATTAAGTTCATCCAAGGCTAGTTTGTGAAAATTTTCATTTTCAGATATCTGATTTTTCAGAAGGGCTATTTCAGCGCTCTTGTTCTCAGATACCCTGGTTAGCTCACAAACCTCTTTTTTAAGAGTTTCTTTGCTTTCCTCTAGAATTCTGATTTTGGATTGTGCTTCCAGAAATTCTTTCTCATAATGATCCAATTCACTCCTGATTAACTCCAGATCCTCAATTCCATCATCACTCTCATAGTACAGAAATTGTGAAATGTTTGTTACCTCATCAGCCATAAGACACATTTCAATGTTGGAGATGTCTGGACCAGCAATCTCAGCAACTCCACACATTTCATTCTTCTTAAGGCCGAAGTCGATTACGTCATGGGTGATTCCACACTATTCTGGTGATGGTAGGTTTGAGTTATCTGAATCTCCATCTTCAGAATCTTTCTCAATATCTAGAGCATCAAGTTGGATTTGAATCTTCTTCCTTTCTTCAGTTAGTAAGGCCCTTTGATTTCTTTTCTAATTTCTTCTGTCCTTCTTGTCACATGTCTTGAGCTTGTTTAAAGCAGGGCAATCTCTCTTGAAGTGACCAGGCTTTTGAAAATAGAAGCAGATATCATTTCCTATCTCTGCTGATTCAGTACTAACACCTTTCTGAATGGGGGTCTTCAGAGAGTTGTTTAGTTGAATGTTCTTGTACTGATGATAGTTTGGGCAAAGATGCTTTTTCAGCTTTTCTTTAGATTTTCTTCTCTCAATCTCTTGACTCACAAATTTATTCATGTGTCTTACTGCAAGAGCATTTTCTTCAGATGCGTCTTTGGTATCTTTCTTTTCAGAAGTACCTTGAGAGACTAGAGCAACACTTTGCAACTTCTCAGCTGTTTGTTCTCTCTAAGTTGTCTCATAATCTACAGTAGCAAGATGAGAGAAGAGCTCTACTTGAGTAATATTTGGCATTCCTTGGTTGAAATAAAAGAATTTAGTGTGTTCCCAGTTGTGATTGAGACTTTTGACAATAGTTTTAATCTTTTCTGGCTGGGAGTATCTGTTGCTTTCACCAAGTGCAGCCATATCACTCATAAGAGTAGTAAACCTGAAATCAAGTTCTTCCAGAGTTTCAGTGGGACCTTGCTTGAAGTTTTGGAACTTCAATTTAAGAACTTCGAACTTGTTTTCTTTGGTTTTCTCAGTTCTGGCACAGATTTCTTCAATCAATTGCTAGGAAACTTTCGCCGTTTTAGAACCCCATAGTTCACACTGTATGTGCTCAGGTGTCGATCTGATGATTATATTACGAGCTTGACCATCCAATCTGTGTCTCTTGGCATCTTCGGATGTCAAGCTCTCTTGACTTGTCTTCATACATAATGCTTCCACGAAACCTTGACCACTATCACTAGCGTCGCATCCTCGCTTTCATCTTCCTTATGCGAGGCTTTTCTTCCATCGGACACCTCGATAACTTGTTTGAGTTATGCGATTTTAATAGGCCCTTCATTGATGACATAGCTCATCTCCTCACTCATGGCCTCCCGATGGAGCATCATGTTGTTCTGCCATTTCTCGTAGGTATCTGGCTTCAGAACGGGTGCATCACTCAGTGACATTCCTGCGCACTTAAAACACAAAGTATATAGTCATCGAAAGGACAATGTTTTTCACCTATCGGGGATCTAGGTTGATCTTGAAGGCTTGGGAACCTCTGCTCTGATACCACTTGTTGGTCGGATAACGGCAAAGTAAAAAACTAGAGGGGGTGAATAGTCTTTTAAAACTTTTGTCGATAAACACGATTCTCGAAACTTGGGGGTTTCGATACTTAAATTGAGCGGAAGACTTTAAGATAGGTATGCGAAACAAAAGTATGTTTGTGTGCTTTGCTGAAAGATAAATGCAGAAAGGTAAATAACACAGCAAGTATAGTGGTATCTGGAGGTGGCGTAATCCTCCAACTAATCCACTTCGGTCTTTCTGAGACGTAGAATTCACTAGAACAGATAATTGAGTTCAACTTACAATAATCCTATTCTAAGATTCCTAAACAAATGGTTCCCGACCAAATTTTCCCCCTGAGTTATTCCCCAGCTCCTAGAGCTAAGTACTTCCTCTACTCAGATAACCTTGGAGTTATTCCCTGATTTCCCAAATCAAGTACTTCCTCTACTCCACGCCTTGATGGTGTTGGTTATAAGGTTTGTGAGAGGCTTCTTGTATAACTTTTGATTATCTTTCGAGAGCTAATAGAACAAGACTACTTAATACACTTGTTGTGTATGGCAATCTGCTCTTCTTGACCCAGTAATTGATGTCCGTTACGGAGAATGAGCTTGAAGGTTATCTGATAGTTCAACTCTTTCACGAATAACAATCTCTTGTTAAGGTTCAGGACAACTTAGAACTACTAGTGATTCTTCAAGCAACAGAAAGCTTTCAGAAAGGGTAGTAGAGTGCTTGAGAGAATACTTTGCTAGATTGTAAGTTTGCAAGTTGGATCGTTCTTTGGTCGTATTTCTCAGCATCTAAGTGTGTGATATTTATAGATGAATTGGAGAGTCGTTGGGATGTTATCCGTTAGACACGATTCAAATTCAGTCTATACTTATCTTGAAATGAGTACTCAGAAGTCCTTGTCTCATATCTCGAGAGGGGGCGAATGCTTTAGCGGCTTTTACGCGATGCAATTAATGCATATGTACTATTTCTTGTCCTGTAGTCTTCAACGGATACATTAGCCTTTCTGATGACTTGCATGCTCCATACTCATGATGTCATATGTTCCAGAATCATGTTTCAAAAGTAACTAAATGCACTTAAGAAAGGATTAAGGACATAGTCTTTCCGAGTGAGACTAAACCTTGGTGTCTTCATAAATCTTGTGCAATCTCGATCTTGTAATCTTGAAAAGCTCCATTGCTAGGATTGATCTTCATGGTCTTCTTGGAAATAAAAATTACATTCAGAGACCTATAATCCTAAAACAAGATTTACTAGACTAATCATACTCAGTGATTTCCTCTTTTACAATGTTCAAGTGAACTAAGAGTACTTAATCACCTTTCTGGCAAAGATAAGAACATGTGATGAATGATCAAAAAACTAACCGATGTCCTAACACATAGTCACATGTAGTAGATATACATGCACACATATCAATTGATTTGATATATGCACGATGTATGATCTTCCAAACATCCTTATTGGAAAAATCAGTACAATCTATAACATAAAGACTACAAAAATAGGGATTTACATGATCCATCATAAAGTACGAAATCCAAAACATCAATGAATTAGGTGCTTGGCTCTGATGCCAATTGTTAGAATTTTGGACCGAGATTGGTACTTAGGACAAGTTTCAGACGATGTTGACTATGGCGTTGAGTCAACAATGTCTTCAATAGTAAAAATTTGTGAGCGATAATGGATAGAAACGAGGCGGTTGCGTGGATAAAAATACTGAATACCATAGATAAATTCTAGCCAGTATATATAAAATATACTGACCGTACTTAGGCTAAATTTTCACTATCAAGAAAAGTAGAATTACAAAAACTAGGTTTAATCAATCACAAAACGAATGATTAAACTGCAAAGACTAGACCTAGAACAGACAAACAAAAACCTATTCTAGTTCGAAGACACTAAAGTAAATCTCAATCCTGAGAGACTACTCACAAGTGAATTCGACAACAATGTCTAGTAAACACAAGAAAAACAATCTCTTAATATGTTGTGAATTGATACTCTAGAGACGATTCGTTTTTTTGTGAGCATTCTTCTTGTATATATATGAGTGCAGCCTGGTCAAGAGAATAGAACGCCAATTCGAACAGGACAAGGAGAACGCATATGTCATCTTCCTTCTTTGCATTACGTGAATAAGAAGAACGCTTCTTCGTTTTAATTGCCAGAAGGAAATATTCCTTATTTGGATATCTCAAGATCTTTTCTTTCCTTCTTGCTTCCAATGTGCCCATAACATTCCTTAGATTCCATTCCTTGTGTCCAAAGCAAATCAAACTCCTTCCTTTATTATGTTTCTAGCACCCAGATCTTCCAAACTACGTTTGGATTCTTTCCAGCTCTTCCAGATTGCGTTGGGTTTCTTCCTTGAGGCCCAAGCTAATCAATCTTGATCCATTAAGCAAGGATGAAGCCCAACGTGTTATTTCCTACAAATATCCATAGAAAAACAACTACAATTGTCGAGCGGTTAATAAGCGAAGAAAGGGATTAATAAACTAAGTGCAATAAATTGCACTTTCAATCCTAAGCGTGAATCAACTGCGGTATAATAGTTGATCTCTAAAACTCTCCATCTTCCTTCATCCGTGGCGTAGTTCACCATGGTAAGCTTTCGACATACATTCTCTTGTTTTGCTTATTGAAGCGCTCTCGGTTCCGTAACATATTCTTCATCTTGTATTGAACAATTAGTAACTTGAATCATGGAAAAACGACAAGAAACGAAGTTGTACTTTTCCTATCAAGCATTGATCCAGCATAGTCAGCATCTGAGTAACCAACCAAACTCAATCCACCTTCTTTAGGATACCACAAACCTACATTTACTGTACCTTTCACATACCTTAATACTTTCATAGCAATGTTGTAGTGTGATTGCATTGGATTTGTTTGAAATATAGCACACTCAATGCATATTGAATATCTGGTCTGCTTCCAGTAAGGTAAAGTAGTGAACCTATTAATTTCCTATACTTGTGTTCTTCAACACTCTTATCTGATTCAGTATAGGTCATTTTGGTTCATATGCTCATAGGTATCTTAGCATTCTTTTCAGAGGGCTTAAGATTGAACTTTGTGAGCATGTCTTTTGCATACTTTAATACGACTAATGAATATTTCATCATTGAGTTGTTGACTTGCAATCCTAGGAAATATTTCAATTCTCCCATCATGCTCATCACAAACTTATTTTTCATGAGATTTGCAAAGTCATCTCAAAGTTGCTTGTCCTTAGATCCAAATATAATGTCATCAACATATACTTGACCTAAGAGCAGTTTCCCATCATGATTTAAGGTAAATAAAGTTTTATCAACTTCACCTTTCTTGAAACCACTTTCCAGAAGGTATTTGGCCAAAGTATCATAACATGCTCTTGGAGCCTGTTTCAGTCCATATAGAGCTTTACATGGTTTATAGGCGATTCTACTTTACGAAACTTCAAAACCGGTGGTTGTTCAACATAGACTTCCTCATCAAGTTCACCATTCAAGAATGCACTTTAGATATACATCGATAAACTTTAAAGTCTTTATGAGTTGCAAAGGCGGAAAGAGTCTTATTGCATCAATCGGCAAGCTGGTGCATATGACTCATCAAAATCTAAACCTTGATCTGGGTGAATCCCTTGACCAACCTTGCTTTGTTTACGGTTATTTCACGATTCATTCATCTTGTTTCGAAAACCCACTTGGTTCCAATCAGATATTCCTTCTACAAATGGAACTAGTTTCGGACTTTGTTTCTTTCAAAGATCAACTCTTCTTGCATTGCAGAGATCTAGTCTTGGTCTCTTAATGCTTCTTCAATAGTTTTAGGTTCAATGTTTGAGATGAAACATCCAAAGAAGAATTAGCATTTTCGGCTATTGCTCTCGTAGTCCTAACACCTTGATTGATTGGTCCAATCACATCCTTTGCAGGATGATCCTTGATCCATCTCTTCCAGATTGCGTTGGGTTTCTTCCTTGAGGCCCAAGCTAATCAATCTTGATCCATTAAGCAATGATGAATCCCAACTTGTTATTTCCTACAAAATATCCATAGAAAACAACTACAATTGTCGAACGGTTAATAAGCGAAGAAAGGACGAATTAATAAACTAAGTGCAATAAATTGCATTTTCAATCACAAAGCGTAGATCGCTGCAGTATAATAGTTGATCTCTAAAACTCTCCATCTTCCTTCATCCGTGGCGTAGTTCACCATGGTAAGCTTTCGGCCTTCCATTCTCTTGTTTTTCTTATTGAAACTGCTCTACAGTTTCCGTAACATATTCTTCATCTTGTATTGAACAATTAGTAACTTGAATCATGGAAAAACAACAAGAAACGAAGTTGTACGGATCTATCAAAGTCTGCCTCGATCAAACCGTTCTATGTCTTACTAGGTAAGTTCGACGGTTCATATCTCTTTCGTTGTTTGCTGAAATTTCTCGTAATTGATACCACCACGATCTCCTTTCTGTGTAGTTGATATTAGGCTGTAGAACTTCTTAAATCTGTCGAGTATCTATCCCGGAAAGCCAGCCCGAACAAGGACAGCTTGAGCAGAGAATTGTACGTGCTTGTAAGTTCTTGAGTCATATCTTCTTCGTTCTCCACTGGAATATTTTGTAACTTATATCCTTGCATTCCCCTTTCTGTGTACATGATCCTAGGCTATTTAATTTCTATGATCCGTCGCTTTTTGATACCTGAAACGGATCCCGAACAGATGCTGTTCGAACAGAAAAAAATCTGCATGCATGCGTATGTTTCCTTGATCATATCTCCTTGGTATAAGCTCGAATAACTCGTATTATATATCCAGCGTTAAATCTTTCTCTTTAGATCAATTTAGTCTACTTAAATATTGAATTCCAGTGTGTCTTGGTGCCTGAATATCACCCTCAACAGGTGCTGGTCAATCCAGAAACTGTAGGCGTGGGGTGAGTTCGTCTCCTCGTATCTCTTTCGTTACTTGTCCGTTTTAGTTGAGAGTTATACTTTGTGTTCCCCTTTCTGAGTAATTGAATTTTGGTTTTTGTTTCACTTGATTCGGATACCGGTTGAACCTTTTCTTATGCACCGAAGTTTGCAGCGCCATCCCCTGTTTTCTTATCTCTTGGATGATAAAGAATTTGCGTAAATTGCCATATGGTCCCTTCTTCTTACCCTTAGTGATAAGTTGAACTTTTGTATTTTGGTTACTTTCAATTCAGCCCCAATAAGATTTACAAATTATATCTTAACCTTGGTTATTCAAATTTTGCATCTTAACCCTTCATCTCTTGATAAGCCTTCACTTCAGTCCTCTTTAACCTTAAACCTTATATTCACGTTAGTCCCACTTCTTTTCCGCATCGAGTCTCGATTATCATTCTAACGTTAGGAAGACAATAGTGTGATTGTAACTCAAGTATAAGAAGAACTAATTAGTACTTTATCGACAGGGTTGTGATCATTAGCTAGTCAAGTTTATCGAGTCCTTGCTTATGATTGAAGAACTCTAAGGTGAGTGTTCTTTAAAATCCCTCTTCGAAAACCTGAAAGGTTTAATTGATTTCATATGTTTTGTTAATGTATATAAGTATCAAAAAGCTTGTGAAAATCATCATCTCAAATTGCATAAACTATGTTTGTCATGCTTCCGCTATGTATGTCGTATATGAGATACTCTCTTTAAGTAAACTCATGAAGAATTATTGTGACATTGTTTTGGGATATGTTTTGTATTTCAGATATGTGCTGAAATCAATTATTGGATTTGTTATGGACTCTTGATGGATTCGTTATTGATTGATTGTGATCCGCTTGTTTGATTTGTTCGGTTGAGGTATCTCGTGGGTAGGCTTGGGTAGTTGTGTCTATCGAGCTATTCATTGAGTGCCTTGGCCTAATCCCCCTTGACGCGAGGCAGAAGTCGCCGAGGTCTTGGAGGGTCGTAAGTTCACCCTAAGCGTGTCGAGGTATTGTTTGTTGAGTCACTCTGAAGGAGTCCTGAGGCAATTGGGAATAAGGAGCGGCAAGAAATTTGTTTGTTCTGATTCGACTTCATGATTGTACTTGATATTGATATGTTCATGGTTAGATTGTTTTCTCTATAAGCTATTTCGTTACTCACTAACACTTGCATGAACCTCACTGAGTTTTATCTCACCACTCTTTCTATCTTCCCTTCCTTGTAGGTGGTCCTTCGTTTGGTGCATTCGAGTTGTAGAGTTCCGCAATCTCAAAGAGTGGGGGGGGGGGGGGGGGGGGGGTTATTTGGGGTTTTATTAATGTTTCATCTCTAAAGATCTTGTTAGTATTGTTTAGATGAGATTTTAAAATAGTAACTCGTTTGGAGCATTTGTAATTCTCTTTTCACCGTAATCAAAGGAATTACTTTCATGAAAAAAAAAATGGTCATTTTCGTACTGTTACAGTTGGTATCAGAGCTTGGGCTTTCATGCCTAGGCTGTGCCAGGATAGGATTTTCAGACATAGGGGTTTGAGTGAGTGAGAATTCTGAACATAGGTTTGTGTTTTTAGTATTGTATACATTTCGTTTGTTACCTTTGTGTCAACCGGTAGTCCTTTTCTACTTGGTTTTGACAATTAGTTAACATTTCTTTGACTAAGGTCTGCTTAAATGACTATCAGGCGGCCGACTGATATGTGATTTGTGCTAATCGAGGTGAAATGACTTGTCGGTAAGTGAGAAAGTGCTTGAAAACTCTCTTTTGC
This sequence comes from Plantago major, assembly GCA_026545765.1. NCBI lineage: Eukaryota > Viridiplantae > Streptophyta > Magnoliopsida > Lamiales > Plantaginaceae > Plantago > Plantago major. Next base: position 89,915 of record JAIFAC010000418.1, read on the forward strand.
TTAATCTTTCAATAGTATGAGTTATGCCATATCTTTCTGGCGTGGAGCCATATTACATAAGTTAGTGCGTTGATCCTTTGTTAGATATAATTTGTATGCCTACGGATAATAAGTGTCGAGGACGAAACTTCTTTTAAGGAGGGTGGAGTGTAATACCCGAGATTTTCAGTATATTTATTTTAATATTTATTCTTGAGAATTTTTTTTTTAGACTAAAACCTTTTGGGCTAATTTGAGTTTACACTATAACCTTTATTTTTTTTTTTTTTCATTTTACACCAAAAGGTTTATAAAAAATTTGACTTTACACAAAGGTTGGATGGCAGTGAAGTTACCGTTAACTTATTTTTAAATTACACCAGAACCTTTAAAAAACTTGTACTTCACGAACCTTTCTATATAATACTAATTATTGTTATTTTGAAAATTTAAAATTTTATTCAACGAAAGAATACGAATTGTTAGGAAAACAAGGATTACAATGCGAGTTACAAACCAATAACGACACTTTACTTTACAACCACAGAAGCTAAACAACAAACATCCTATTCCATATAATTATTGTTAATGTTGTCCTCGTCGTCGTTATTGTTATTATTATGCATTGAACTTAACCCCAAAATAAATATCACTCGACACAATATAACAAGTATCCATTCAACTTAAAAGAGAATGATCAACTCTTATCGCTCACTCCATAAATATGATACACTAGTGTATTTTGTCTACCAACCACACTTTCTTCCTTTGTTTGCTAAATATAATAATAATTTTATTTTATGATAAATATAACATTAAGATACTACATAATTATTAGGTGAATGTCAAATTACAGAGTACACGGATAATAAATGATAACATTTATTAGTATATTAATTGGCATTCATATGTTTTCTTCTATTTATCAAACTATAAGTGTTTGAACTCTCTTAAGATTACATCCGTCCTAGTTGGTTCAATAAAATTACAAAAAAGAAGGCACCAAAAATATATGCTCGTTCCACATATATGAGTAGCTTTGTGTCGTTTTTTAGATCCAAACACAAGAAGATACACAATTGTGAGGCACATATATACCTTTGCCTTAAATCTCTACACTGAACCAACAAATTCTATGAAGAATTTGCTTGCAAAAAGCAAAAGTCACGGTGAATATGATGCATAATCCAACCACCACAGGACTAGCAACCCCAAACAATTCATGCAAACAAATAGTTTCATAACTCAAACCAATGAAGAAATGTTTTGGTGTGATTTAAAAAACTGGAAAAAGGTTTATGTAAGCGAATTCAAGTTTTTAAAAGGTTTTGTTAGTCCGGATAACAAAGGAAAAGACTAGAGGGGGGGTGAATATTCTTTTACAACTTTTGTCGATAAACACAATTTCTCATATATCTGTGAAGATATCTGATACTTAATTTCAGAGAGCGGAAGACTATTCTGTGATAAGTGCACGTGCTCAGCAAGATATGTGTAAATACTCAGCAAGGTAAATAAAGCAAGTAATAAATTTGCAGAAAGTAAATAACACTGATCTTTATAGTGGTGTCTGAAGGTGGCGTAATCCTTCACCTAATCCACTTCGGCCTTTCTCACACCTAGAAACCACTAAGACAGATAATTGAGTTCACCTTACAAATATCTTCTCTCGATTCCTAAATACACTAGGTTCCCAACCAGGTGTTCCCCTTGAGTTATTCGGGCTTTCTCGAAGTACTTCCTATACTCGAAACCTTTGAGCTATTCCTTAATTTCCCAAACTAAGTACTTTACATGCTCGATAACCTTGGAGTTATTCCTTAGTTTCCCAAACTAAGTACTTCACTCCCACGCCGTTTAAGGTGTTGGTTAAGGTAGTTTGTCAGGTTTGGTAGATTAATAACTTCTACAGTTATGTAATACTACCTTCTTGAACAAGAGTCACTTAACACACTTCACAATGTGTGGTGATATGTTCTTTACTGACCCAAGTCTATGATAAATGTTCTAGAGAATGAATCTCAGATACTTAATCTTTTGATTCAACTCCTTCCCTGATAGCAATGCTTGTTAAGGATCAGGACACTTACAACTTTCGTGCTACATAGAATTCAAGAGCTTAGTCGCAATTGTAAGCTGAAGAATAAGTAGGTTGAAGGCTTGTATGCTTGAGACAAAGATACTACTAGATGTATTATCAGAGAAGCCTTGTATTTTCAGTGAGTTCAGTGTGTGTTTCAAGCATTCTAAGTGATGATATTTATAGTTGAAAATCATGTCGTTTGAATAGTATCCGTCAGGCTTAATGAAATTCAAACTATTAATATCTGAAAATAGTACTGCAGCAGACGTTGTCTCTTTTCAGAGATTTCCTCTTTTGTTCAGATGTCTCTGTCTGCGCATTTATTGCATTGTACTATTTTTGTCCTGTAGTGCCAACGGAACTATGCACGCTTTCTGAAGCATTGCATGTCCCTTTCCAGAGACCTTCTCATCTCCAGATACCTGTTGAAACATTGTTTCCCAAAAACATAGTTTCATCCAGGGTATCTGAGTGTAGATATCTGTGGGCACTTTCCTCGTTCAGAAACCTTACGTTCTTAGATATCTTTTGCAAAACTTATTTATTGAGAAACACTTGTTTATCAAAGATATCTGATAACCTTTGTCTTCAGCAATCTTGTGCAGTCTTCAAAACTTCAAAAGAAGTTGAACTCTCCTGCTGGATGCCTTCTTCTTGGTCTTCTTAAAAAAATATAAAAATTACATTCAGAGACCTAACATCCCATACAAGATTTGCTAGACTAACATACTTAGTGATTTTCCTCTTCTACAGTGTTCAAGTGAACCAACAGTACTAACCACCATTCTGTGCTAAGATAAGTCATTAGGTTGTTGATCAAAATCTAAACAGATATTCCTAAAAATTACCCCTTTTGATCGACCGATTACTATCTTTAAAACCTATTACAACTTGGAAGAGGAACAATCCAACACATAATCATTTCTTATGATCTTTTCAATTCATTTTAATTAAGTGCAGAAAGTAAACATCAACCAAATCACAATGTGTGATCTTTGCTGACAAGTTATCTTTTTATAGATTGATATTTGTGTTGGGAAATTTGTTGGGAAATTTCTTGAGAAATTTGTTAGGAAATTTGTTAGATATTTTGTTAAGAATATCTGTTTAGATTTTGATCAGCAACATGATGACTTATCTTAGTCTTAGAAAGGTGATTAGTACTCTTGGTTCACTTGAACATTGTAAAAGAGGAAACTCACTAAGTATGATAGTCTAGCTAATCTTGTATAGGATGTTAGGTCTCGAAATGTAATTTTTATTTTATGAAGAATACGAAGAAGACATCCAAAGAACAATTTGAGCGACATTGAAGACTTGAAGAAAGCTGCATGATTCTTTGGCATTGTTCGGATACCTTAGCGGATATCTTGAAGACAGCAGTTTTAAGCAGGCGTGTCACAAGAGATATCGAGAAATAAAAGGCTATCTGAAACAAGGAAAGTGTCCACATATATCTATTTTGGATACCTTGAGCATTAACCACATTTACGAAAGAATTATATATTGCAAACAAAGTTGTTTCAATAAATAAGTGGTATCGAAGATTGAAGATAAGGGCGTGCAAAGAATCGAGATAACACTAGTCTACGATACAAAGCATAGTTCGTTGACACTGAGGACAAAAGTATAGTCTGATACATTTAATGCAGCTTGTGAGAGATGTCAATAAAAACAGCGGCTTACGAAGAAGAAGACAAAACACCTCTGATTATACACGGATATCAATAGTTTGAATTTGAGCTGGATACTATTCAAAGCACTCCTAACTTTACATTGCGACAAAGCATTTGATCTTGAGTAACTTGAAGTTCTAAGTGTCACGATCTAAACAAGCATATCTATACGTGAAAGAGTTGAAGCGAAAGATCAAGTATAAAGATTCATTCTCTTGAACATTTATATGAACTTGGGTCGATAAAAAGAACAAGATACCATACATTGAAAAGTGTATTAAGTATACTTGATTCACGAGCTATCTGAATAAGCGAATAAGTTATTAAAGAAGCTCATCGACAACTCAAACAAAACCAACACCATAAGCTGGCGTGGAGTATAGGAAGTACTTAGTTTGAAAAATTAGGAATAACTCCAAGGTTCTGGGATTATAGGAAGTACTTGATTTGAAACTAAGGAATAACTCAAGGTTATTGAGTATAGGAAGTACTTAGCTTGGGAAGCTGAGAATAACTCGAAGGTTTACGGTACCTAAGTACTTGGTATGAATGGGAACAACTTCGGGGAACATTTGGTTGGGAACCAATTGTTTAAGAATCTTAGAATAGGATTATTGTAAGGTGAACTCGATTATACATTCTAGTGAATTCTAGGTCTCGATGACCAAAGTGGATTAGTTGGAGGATTCATACCTCCGGATACCACTATACTTTTGTGTTATTTACCTTTACGTATTTATATTTGACAACACACACACACACATTTTAATTTTACACTTATCTTTATTTAAGTCTTCAGCTCTGTTTCTAAGTATCGGATATCTATTAGGATATCGAAATTATTTATCGACAAAAGTTTTAAAGACTATTCACCCCCGCCTCTAGTCTTTTACTTTGCCGTTATCTGGACCAACAAGTGGTATCGAGCGGAGGTTCTGACTTACCTTGAACCTAGATCCCAGAGATAGGTGAAGGAACTTTGTCCATTTTGAGGACTATTTAATTTGTGTGTTAAGTGTGCGGTATGTCTCGAGTGATGCACCCATTCTCAAACCAGAATTACGAAATGGAAAAATAACATGATGCTCCACCTTGAAGCCATAAGTGGGAAATGATCGAAGTGATAAAGAATGGCCCGATAGTCATTCAACAACTCAAACAAGTCATGGAGGTTTCTAATGGTAGAGAGAGATCAAAGCGAAGGATCTTCACAAACCGATCGTCGACAAGCGGAGATCTACTAGTCGAGTTATTTAACTAAAGCCGAGAGAACTACGGACATCGGAAGATCTAAGAGAAATGCGGATGGTCAAGCTCGTAATATCATCATCGGATCGACACGGAGCATATCTGATTATAAGCGTAGGGTGCTAAAGCAATGAAGTTACTGGCGGTGATTGAAGAAATACTGTGTCGGGCGAAAACCAAAGAAAACAAGTTGAAGTTCTCAAGTTGAAATTTCAAAATTTCAAACAAGGACACTGAAACTCTGGAAGAACTTGATTTGATTTACCACTCTCATGAGTGACATGGCGACTCTTGGGGAAAGAAAGCAGATACTCCTAGTCGGAAAAGATTAAGACCATTGTCGAAGTCTTAACCACAAGGAGCATACCAAATTCTTTTATTTTAACGAGGAATGCGAATATCACTTGATGGAACTTTTCTCTCATCTTGCTCTTGTTGATTATGAGACAACTCAAGAGAACAAACAATGAAAAGTTGCAAAATGTTGCTCTAATCACTCGAGGAACTTGAAAGAAGAAAAGCAAGGAAGAAACTAAGGATGCTCTTGCTACAAAGCAAATGAGCAAATATATCGATCGAGAAATTGAAAGAAGAAAAGCGAAGAAGTGAAAAAGCATCTAGGCTCAAACTATCACCGATACAAAAATATGCAAAGCTTCATTGAACAAGCCATTTCGAGAAAGCATCATGTCTTGAGGCGAGAAATTGGAAGCGATATACATTTCTATTGTGAAACCAGCCACTTCAAGAAGGATTGTCACCTCGACAAACTAAGGGCGGTGACAAGAAGAGGAGAATCTTGGAAGAAGCGAGCTTTGTTAGCGAAGAAAAAGAAAATCAAACTCAATTTGGATGCTCTAGGCGTTGAGCAGTTACGAAGATGACAATTCAGATGACTCAACCTTACCATCACGAATTATGTGGAGTTAGTCATGATATAATCGACTTGACCTCGAGAAGAATGAAATGTGTGGAGTTCTTTGAAATTGTGGTCAGGACATCTCGACATAGAAAAGCATCTTATGGTGATGAGGTAACACATACTTCTTGTTATGCTTATGAAAGTGATGAAGAGGAAATAAAAATCTAGAAAATCTCGGAAAGAACTTGATATCTATGAAGAGAATTTCTAATGATCCGAAAAAGTCGAAAACCTTGAAGAAGAAAAGAATTCTCTTGCAAGGAAAATTCTCAATTAGTTAAAGTATCGAGAGAAAGGATCTGAAAATGCATTTCTCAAAGCTCGAGATATCGAGGTGAAAAGTCACATAAAGAAGCGATGGGCGTATTACAAAAGAAATGTGAAGATCTTCTTTACGAGAACAAGGAACTTCGAAGAAAGAATTATCTTTTCAATCTTATGCAAGCTAGTGACACTCTTCTTGAAGTATAATCTTACTTAAGAGATCCTTGAGAAAAAGAAAGGACTTGGGTGAATACGACGGTGATTGTTCTATCACTCTGAATAAGAGTAAGGAGAAGAACATTTGTAAGTACTCGGCAAGGCGGTTCCCATGCAATCTATAACATCGGTGAGAAGATAAAGATTGTTGACAAAGGAAAGCGATTCTGACTAAACCTTTGTGGGAAAAACAAGTCAAAAAAACAAAGCGTTGGGCGCGTCTACGAAAAGAAACACAACCTTTGAAAAGTGTAAACACCACGATGCTATGTCTCTCAAAAGGTAGAATTGCGAGTGGCAAATTCTCCCATGTCACTTTTACGGAAAGAAATTGGACGACGAGACTAGCAAAGGCTGAGAAAAGATCTCGAGATAACTTCAAGTGCTCGAGCAGTATTGGTTACAAAGGCATTGGAAAACAACTTGCTCATGAGTACAAGCGAGGCAAAACGATGGTGAAAGCTAAATTGCTCAAAGTAATTATCAGTGGAAGTTAAATCAAACCCTTGAAAATCTGAATGCGGGGCTAGAAGAAATCAGCAAGAAAGGCTAAGTTCTTTGAAAAGCAAACTTCGAAACTGACAGTGTCTGAAAGCATCATATGGAGCACCTAGGAACACACCAAGGAAGAAAATAATTCTTACTAATGATAACATTCATTCAAATAGAATTCCTCCTTACGTTCCTGTCAGACAAAAGCATATTACAAAGAAATTCATTCAAAAATGGATTCCTCTTTGGAAGAACTTTTAATTCAGCGGTTCCATCAAAGATATGAGAACCTAATCTCTGTTTCTGTTGTGTGCGAATGCCTCGGGACTAAAGCATAATGGCTATTTGATAGTGGATCACGGAAAGCACATGACGAGGAAAGCAAATCTGTTGATTACAAAGCTTGCAACCAGGACGGATATCAGTTTGGAGGTGAATTAAATCCCTCTCTGGGATTTGGCTACGTCAAATTAGGGACTTTAACAATCATTGACGTATTGCATGTTAAGGATTTGAAATATAATCTATTTAGCATGAGCCAGTTTGCAGACAAGGGTTTTACTATAAAATTCAAAGCTAAATACTGCAAACTAATTGACAATGAGTCAAATCAGACAGTCTTAGTTGGTCGGAAAGCGGTCTTTATGTTGCGATTGGGCATCTGCCCTGTTGAAGAATGTCTCATGGTGAAATCAATCCGGTCCTGACGAAAGAGCCTTGGTTATGGCACAAAGAATGAGTCACTTGAACTTCAAAACTACGAGCAGACTTGTCGAAAGAGTTAGTGGTTAGCCTTCACAAAATCTTTTGAAAGGATAATATACATTACGCATGTCGGATGGAAACAATCGAAATCTCTTTCAAGTCGAAACTAGACACTCTGGTGTTATGGCACAAAGAATGAGTCACTTGAACTTCAAAACTACGAGCAGACTTGTCGAAAGAGTTAGTGGTTGGCCTTCGAACATCTTTCGGGAAGGATGGTATACATTACTTTGTCGGATGGGAAACAATCTAAGATCTCTTTCAAGTCGAAAATCAGACACTCTAGTGTTAGACCTCTGCAACTTTTACACATGGATCTTTTTGAATCATCTGTAACTAGTTATGCAGGAAAGAAGTATGGTCTAGTTGTTGTAGATGACTTCTCAAGATTCACTTGAGTTGTCTTTGAAACAAATCGATGCCGGTGGAGATGCAAACTTCTTGAAAAAGCTTGAAGTCATGAAAAATGACAAGGTATCTGCAATCGAGAGCAGACCAGTCTTGAGTTTGTCAACGATTACATAAAGGAGTTTTGTACTGCAAAGGTATACAACACCAACTTTCCTATAAGAACACCTCAACAAAATGGTGTTGCGAGAAAGGAAAAAGAACCCTTAAGGAAGGCTGAGGACAATGCTAGCAAACAACGAAATAAGTGAAATTTATTGGGTTGAAGTTGTAAACACAACTTGCTACACTCAAGCAGATGCTTGATAAACAAACACCATGGCGGGACCCCTATGAAATCTTGGTTGGTAGACCCCTAATATCAAACATCAGAGTATTTGGTTGTAGATGTTTTGTTCTAAACAATGGGAAAGATTATCGAGAACATTTCAACGAAAGGATGAAGGTGTATTTCTTGGTTATTCCACAAGCAATAAAGCCTCTGAGTTTACAACAAAGAACAAAGAAAATTGAAGAATCAATTCATGTTGTATTCTATGAAGGAAATAAGAAAACACCTCCTATTGATGAAATCTCGAAATGTGCAAGAACTATTCTTGAGGGATCTAAGAAGAATCCTCGGAAAGGAGAAACATCATTATGGAAAGTGAGGATGACTCGACATGAAAAGCTTGAAATGCCTAGTAACAACAAGATGACTCCACCGAGACATGATGAAGAATTTCCTATGAGTCTTCGAGAAATGGAAGAGTTCTTGAGAACCTTCATCATGAAGAGGTATGAAAATAAAACTGAAATGCAAGTTCGAGATATCTCTAACCTTTGAAAAAATTAGATATCCATGACATTTCCCATATATGGATATCTGGAATCTTGAAAAAGTATCAAATCAAAATCTTAGTGATTCACATACAAATCACTTGGATATTGATCCGACTAGCACTAAACCTATGATGAGATGGATCAAAGATCATCCTGCAAATGATGTAATTGGACCAATTAATCAAGGTGTTAGGACTAGGAGAGCAATAGCTGAAAATGCTAATTCTCTTTTTGGATGTTTCATCTCAAATATTGAACTAAAAATAGAAGAAGCACTAGGAGACCAAAGGCGGATCTACGCAATGCAAGAAGAGTTGGATCAATTTGAGGAAAGCAGTGCGAAACTAGTTCCATTTGTAGAAGGAATATACGTGATTGGAACTAAATGGGTTTTCGAAACAAGATGAATGAATACGGTGAAATAACGAAACAAAGCAAGATTGGTTGCGAGGATTTACCGGGCCGAAGGCTTAGATTTTTTGAGTCATATGCACGGTTGCAGATTGGATGCAATAAGACTCTTTCTAGCCTTTGTAGCTCATAAAGATTTTAAAGTTTATCAGATGGATGTCAAAAGTGCTTTCTTGGACGATGAACTTGCAGAAGAAGTTTATGTTGAGCAACCACATGGCTTTGAAGTTTCCTCAGAAAGTAGAATGGTCTACGAACTACAGAAAGCTCTGTATGGACTGAAACAGGCTCCAAGAGCGTGGTATGACACTTTGGCCAAATACCTTCTGGAAAGTGGTTTCAAGAAAGGTGAAGTTGATAAAACTTTATTTACCTTAAATCATGACGGGAAACTACTCTTAGTTCAAGTATATGTTGATGACATTATATTTGGATCTAAGGACAAGCAACTTTGTGATGACTTTGCAAATCTCATGAAAAACAAGTTTGAGATGAGCATGATGGGAGAATTGAATTATTTCCTAGGATTGCAAGTCAAGCAACTCAATGATGGAATATTCATTAGTCAAACTAAGTATGCGAAAGATATGCTCACAAAATTCAATCTTGATCTTGAATGGAATCTTTGAAAAGAATGCTAAGATACTATGAGCATTGGAACGAAATGACCTATCTTGAATCGGATAAAAGTGTTGAAGAACATAAGTATAGGAAATTGATAGGTTCACTACTTTACCTCCTGCAAGTAGACACGATATTCAATATGCCGTTGGAGTATGTGCTAGATTTGAGACAAATCGATGCAAACACACTACAACATTGCTATGAAAATATTAAGGTATGTAAAGATACGATAGATGTAGGATTGTGCTATCCTAAAGAAAGTGGATTGAGTTTTGGGTACTCGGATCTTTGATTATCTTTGGATCAACTTGATGGAAATGCACCTCGAACTTGCCGGTTTACGGGTACTAGACTTATCTCATGGTTTAGCAAGAAGCAAAACTCAATTGCAACTTCTACCACGGAAATTTGAATATTAACTGCTTTGGTTGTTGTGCAACACAAATTCTGGATACAACAACTTAAAAATATGGACTTGATGAAGAAAACTCCCATTTTACGTGACACAAGTGCTATTGCGATTACAGAATCCTAAATTTCATGCGAGAACAAAGCACATTGATGTTAGACATCACTTCGCCGGAGACCATGTTGAAAAGGGCAATATAGAGATATTCAAGATTGGCGAAGATCAACTTGCGAGATATCTTCACTAAGCCACTACAAGAAAGTAGATTCTTAGCCTTAAGACATAGTCTTGGACTAATGGAACTACCAATGGTAGAAAAAGTTCGAATTATCTGGAACGAGCATCCGGAGAAGAGGTATGGAGCAGGCATCCGGAGAAGAATTATCTGGAGCAGGTATCGGAGAGAGAAGAAAGAAATGCAGAGCAATTATCCGGAAGTCAAAAATAAAAAGCAAAAAGATAGCTTAAGATCTCTGAGATGGGAACTCAGATATCTGAATCACTCTATAAATGGGGAACACAAAGGAGAATAGTACAACTATCTGCAGTCAACTACTCTCTTGAAACTCGCATTATTTCTATCTTGATGAAAACTTGGAAAAATCCTAAGTATAAAATGATTCAGATGTGAGCGGTGTCCTTGGTCATACAATCGTGATTAGGATAACAAGTCGTAAAATTCATTAAATGGGCACAATTACACTTGTTGATTGTGATCATTCTTTGAAAAGCAATGGTGACCCTTGGTGAAATTAAGCGTGATGCATGCAGTGGAAATTAATTCCACGATAAATAGTGAATTTGTTGAAATTGGACATGGCCCACTAAGCATTTAATGCGAACTAGCTTTTGCTCACGCACCTTGCAAATCACGATCGTACACAAAATCAATTTGTATGTATTTTTACATTGGGATTCATTGCTATATATATAGGATTTTGGCATAAGAAATCACTTTTGCCTAATCAAAACTCATCTTGCACAAAATAGCAAATCCTTCTCTTGATTCTGCAAAACCTTCTACAATCTTTGCAAATCAAGATTAAGTTTTACGCAAAGAATTCTTGAATCAAATCTCATTTCACACACCAATTTCAAATCCTACACTATATAAAGAAATGGCCCTAAAGTTCAACCACCTTGAAATCTCAATCCCCCTTGATGCTTCTTGAAAAGCAAGCACGGAGTTGGTTATTAATGCATAAGCCATTGGTAGGAGATTTTAATCGACCATTGGACTTCAAGTCACAGAATGATTTGGGGTGGTGCCATGGTTGAGAATACCTCACGGTGGAATAGAGAACCAAATGAAAGCTAATTCTTGACATGCTTGAAAAGGCACAAATCGAGGCTTTCTATCTGCATACTAGTGGAATTTCATCACTCGATGTGTTGGAATTCTACAACAACTCAGGATTATTTCTGTGTTTAAGAAAACCTTTGAAATAGTGTGCATTAAAACCTCGATCAAGGAAGGAAATCATACGGACTTAACAACTTTGTAAGTTGTTTGAGTTTCAAAATCTTGGAAAGGATTTTGAAATAAACACCAAGGATGAGAACTCCTTGAAGGTGTTAAAGAACTTTCTGATGGCGATGTGTGATCTTGAAAAATCAGATACACCAGAGTTCAAGCTTCGACATCGAACAGGACATCTAATGGTTCCTTTGGGATGTCTTGGCTTGCATTCTTCCACAGATGCTTTGATGGTCTACAAGGAGGTCTTGACGGATAAGCGAAGCAGTGGATGATGATGTTCTTCTTTGAATCGACAAGACAAATTTGGAAAACCCTTTTAAGCTGAGGAAAGTATGCCTTTAAGTTTGTGAAGAAGATTGAGGCTTGAGCCTAAGATTACCAAAGGACTAGGAGCCAAGGCCATGGGATATAGTGCGAAAATATGCTACTTCTTTGGAAAAGCTTGGCATTGAGCTCGAGAGGCAATTTGAAATAGCAATGATAACCTACTACAAATATGAGTATACAAACTTGATGAAAAAGATTCTTTGGGTCTCGAAAGGTTCTAAGAAGTGAAAGTGCGAAAAGGTATCGAAGAAAAGGTTGCGACCGAAGCAGAACTTGAAAGAAGTCGATAGCAAATCGGAAGACACACCTAAAGAGGTTGTCGATTCTCGGATATCTGCGAGGCATTGCCGATGAACTAATAAAGCGGATGAAATCATCAATCTTTGAAAAAGAGTTATCAACTCTTGAACAAGTAGACTCGGCAAGAGAAAGTGCTTTTGAAATGTTGCGACTAATGCGAAGCACTGGCGATGAACTCGTAAATCTTTGCCAAAGTGGTGAAAAACACCCCCATTGTATCGAAACCAGGAATAATGGACCAAGGTTCCTAATCTTGATGAGATTTACGACAATGAAGATGATGGCGGGTCATCTCTCAAGTCCTAGAAAAGAACAAGAGGGCTAAGGATTCTTGAAGCGATGGCGGTGATAAAATTATCGAAGAAGAACCTACACCACGGAGTTCTTGAGCTATAGCAAGGTTGTTGGTGCAAACACATCATTAGGAATGTTTCTCTTGCACAACTTCAAAAGCCACGATGAGTGGTATTTTAGTCTTTGGCGGAATCTTGATGGAAATGCCACATCTAAAAATCTGGAAGAACATTCTCTTGATCAATCTTCTACTTCGAAACCACAACAACCACAATCACAACAACCACAATACAAGTGGTTGATGAAATGGTAAATGAACTCCATTTGAATTACCGGTAATACGGTATCTTGAAGAAAATCCTGCGAAAGCGGGTTCCCCAACTCAATGAGAGGATCAATGAGATATCTCTAAGAATGATCAACCGGGGAGGCATTTGAGTTGCATACTCGGAAAGGTGTGAAGTACCGAAACTTCAAGCAAAGAAACTACCTTTGGGACAAGAAGACCAAAGTATAGAAGGTCACAAGTTCGAGAGACCAATCGACTGAAATTGCTCGGTAGATGGTTTAACTCTTATCTTGTGAACATTTTATGCTTATACATCTTTTCTCATAAAATTTCTTTATTCACAATTTGAGTTAGAAGCGAAGCAAGAGGAAGATGAGAAGCTTGCCTCGAGATCTTTGAAAAGAGGTCCTTCAACCTCAACTCTTGAGAAATCGAGCACTGTGCGGCTCAACTAGAAAGGAAGAAGATAAAGGCGGAAATGCAGGAGACAAATCGAGACCAACAAGGTTTACATGGGAATACATCCTGAGCCTTCAAACTTGAAGGCTATTTGAAATAGAAATGCAAGGGATAAAGTTGCGACTTCCCTGCATCAATGAAATTGATGAAACCCCAATGACATCACTCGAAGAACACGAAGCGCATAAGTTTACGAGAAAATTGAATCTGAGCTTCCTTTGAGGAAGTAAGTAGCACATATCGAATTCATTAAAGCATGTTTTTGCATAGATTCTTTCAAACTATTTCCTAAGTATTGTATTTCTCTCGGGGTTCGAAAGAAAGGTTCTTGAGGACGGACTTCAAAGTCTCCACCTCACAACAAGATATCTCGAGACACCAATTGTCTCGAGTCAATCTACGAGCTGAAGTACTTACTCGGGTAATCGAAGCTAAACTACACTACCACTCAGGATATCTACCAAAGTTTTGAAACTCATTCAAAACTCTTTCTTTCGAGCTCAAGCAGGTGCAGCGGGTTCCGATGATGATAAAAGGACTACTTCCCTTCTTCAAGGCTCAAACCACCTTAAATCACATTGATACTTGAAAATGGCGAGAGGTTAGGTGCTGCGATCTCTAAAATATTGAGAATCAGCGATCAACCAGACGAGCACGAGCTCTTGACACAGAAACATATGTCAAACAATGTTCCTGAGAACAATACGATTGCAACTCTTCTCTGCGAAGGACTTTCAGGAGAAGTGGCGCCGATACTCTGGGGCCTTTGAGCAGGCGGATGGTGAACAAAGATTACAGATGGCCTTGAGCCAGTCGCGCCCACGCAATTTATACCTTACGAACAAGAAGAAGTTAATGGGCGAAGATCACTATCCGGACGTAATTAATCTTGTGTCGAAGATGATGAGGAGGAAGAGATAAGCGAAAATGACTTGATCCTCCCAGACCATCACCACGAGGATGGCGACAAAAGGATGATGGCGATGCCTGCACCGGGGCGGAGGAATTTCACGAAAATCCTCATCTTGAAAAGCAAATTGAGAGGCAAACACGAAATCTCGCCTCCATCTCCTCAAAGTCGAATCATCCATCTTCCCGACAACACGATGTCACGGCCGCAGTAGTTGAGGATTACGAGGATATTACACGGAAGATGTTAAATACTCAATCCGGATCTACTCAACTCGGACAATTGGAAGAAGAACAACGGACTCCATCTTCAAGCGGAAGACGGATAGCTAGATCGGAGATAAGCTAGATCAACTACAAGATCAATATTTGCAAGAGATGATTGCTTACTCACGAGGTCGAAGAGATACGAGGATGTTATGGCACTTTCGACAAGAACTCGATCTTGAAGAAGTATAAAGTCAAGCATGATGCTAAGGCTACATCATCTTCAAAAGAAGTACCATCCTCCTCGGAAAGGAAAGAAACCAATCTACGAGATGGTTCTTTGGACTCGATCAATCGATGAAAATGTCTAGAGGATGAAGATCCTTTGGGTTGATTACTCGATGATGAAGAAGACAAGACTTTAGCGGAACACAATGAACATTTAGCGGTTTCTCACTTGAAAAGGAAGCTAATTGCTCCTACAATATTCAAGTATGACGTCCACTCCATGAATACATGAGCAGTGTCGAAATCTTGACCTGACTTAAAGGAGATGTCTTCACAACAAGGAAGTAATTGCCTCAAATCCCCTACGAAATGAGGAAGTTCATGAGCTCATCACTCAGGAGAACCACTAGCATAGTCATTGCTTAGAAGATCTGGGAATGATAAGGGACAATGATCGTCTTTGGTGAAAAAGCTTTCCAAGAGGCAAGTTCTGCTGGAAGCAGATGCCATCCTAGCCCATTGGCGAGCTCAACGATAAGGACAATGGACTTATTAAGCAAAATCGAGAAAGTGAACTTGAAGTTGGTCCTTTGCTATTTATTTACAAGGACACTTCAACTCTCTCTCAGTTCCTTTATGAGATTGAGTTAGCAACAATGACTAAGGGGAAAGAATGTACAAATCTGGACCTCAAAGTCGAGGGAATGGGAAGAAGGAAAGCAAACAAAAGCAGATCTGGGTAGTGCGGCTCGGAAAGGAAGAAGAAAACTTCCATTACCACTCGGAATCAATAGACCTCCTCAAGCCAGTACGCTTTGCAAATAGTAGGCGCTTCGAGCTCTTGAAAGAACCAAAATGATAACAAGGGCCTTGCACGAAACCTCCAAGAAGTACAGGCTCCAAGGAGAAGACAAGTTAAAGGATTGATGAATCTTACGAAGAAGAAGAAGAAGAAGGTCAAATCAAGTCCACAGAAGCAATGAAGAAGAACATAAAACTCACAAGATTTAATCTTGATGATGATGAAAGCGATGAAGATGAAGCTCCTCTTCATAAGAAAAGAAAAATTGAAACTAAGCGAGCCCATAGCGCCAAAGCCCCTAGCACTAAAACACCCTCTGGAAATACCAAATCTATCCGGGATGGTGGTTCTTCCGGTGATAACCCCAAAGAGAATTCAAGACAAGAAGGAGCAGTGAGATCGAGCATAGACAAAGTCGACTTCCACTCGGGCGAAGCAAAATAGAGTAAAGTATGTAATGATTCCTCTGTCTGCGTGCATCAATTAGAAAAATGGCTATTGGATTACGGAACTTAAGCATCTATTAGTAAATTCAATTTCGAACCAATCCATAAACAACTTATGGCATGGAGAAAAGATAAGCTAACCTTGATCAACACCAATCACATCAAAGCTTTGGTTGGATTTTGAAGTTGTCGAAGAAAAACCGTGAGAAAGGACCTCTCGATGAATGTCCATATGGAAGCGAGATGATGTACGCGAATTACGAACATCACGGGAGCGAGCACAAGAGCAAGACTCATTGTAGAACCACATGAATAGATTACTATCTAGCGAAGATCAATCAAGGGTGACATCAGATGTCGAAGATTATCTCTGAATACTTCAAGCTTTTGATATCGAGAATAGAGCATGCTGGAAGTGGGAAAGTACCTGGGTGAAGCATTTTGTCGAAAAATCTACCAAAACCTCAAAGAGGTGCGTGGATTTGCGAGACACAGAGATGCTCGTCAGAACTCTTCTAATGACTATTACGATGACATCAAAGGTTTGGAGATAGGAAATTTGCGGTGATCCATAGAACTACTGTTGAAGACTTGAAGAGTTGAAGACTAGTTTTTTTTAGGATGTTTACTTGGAGCTTGGTTACTACTATTGTCCTAATTTACTATGTAGTTTTTGTTGTATCTTTGCTGACTGAGCTTAACTGTATTATGTATTAAAGTTATCATAATCTTTGTTTGTAACTTATCGAAGAACTTACTCTCGGATAGTATTCTATAAAGATAACTTGAATGTCGACAAAGATCACACCTTGTGATTTGGTTGATGTCTACGTACTTAATTAAATAATTTGAAGATCTTAAGAAAAGATTAAGTGTTGGATTGTTCACTCATCGGTTGTAATAGGTAAGATAGTCATCGTTGACTGATCAAAAAGGGGGAAATTTGTTAGGAAATTTGTTGGGAAATTTTTTGAGAAATTTGTTAGGAAATTTGTTAGATATTTTGTTAAGAATATCTGTTTAGATTTTGATCAGCAACATGATGACTTATCTTAGTCTCAGAAAGGTGATTAGTACTCTTGGTTCACTTGAACATTGTAAAAGAGGAAATAAGTATGATAGTCTAGCTAATCTTGTATAGGATGTTGGGTCTCAAATGTAATTTTTATTTTATGAAGAAGACGAGAAGAAGACATCCAAGTGTA
>JAIFAC010000419.1:0-106489 GCA_026545765.1 Plantago major
GCTTTGCCGCTCGATCTGCCATTGTTATATCGGGTCCGTTAAGTATCACATATCCGATTTGTTACACCAATATCGGGTTCCGTTTTGTTCATCTCGTTGGGCTTTTTGTGATGTCCGAAGCCAGTTCAGGTTTCGGATTACTACAAGAAACCGTGAGTACGCTTTTTTTTTTTTTTTTTTTTTTCAGATCTTCGTCCAAGCTGTGATACTTGACTCCATCGCTCTTAAGCGAGGCTCAATCCGAGTTCTTTTGTTTATAGTTCGAATCGCTTACTCGGTTACTCTCTAAATATGTATAACACCTTTGATGTTTCAGGTTGTTCTCGAAGTTTAGTTAACTATTTTGCTCCTCAAGATGCTCTTTTCTGCTCAACACTTGTAATGTTCCAAGGTTGTTGTCAGTATTGTCAGATCAGTCTCTTTAGATATTTGTAGATCTCAGCATATGCTTGCAATTCACCTAATTTTATTTCATACAAAAGAGGAAGTCATTCCAAGTCTGGCTTTTAAAATATCTTCTTTTGCCTATCATTCAGAAGCTCCCAGAAACTTTTCTTTTGAAGCTTTAATTCTGTGTCCGCAAAAATTACTTCAACATTCACATATGATGTCTTTGGACAACTTATCCATCAAGAAGAATTCGACGGCTTGTGGATCTCCAAAACGCACGGTCGATGGATGGTCCAATAGAGGTCGCCCAAACGGCCGAGAGTTCATGTGGAGTGGATAACTCATCCATCCGTAAGAGGATGGAAAGTGTTTATCTTTCATGACAACCGTTTTTTCAGATGGTCCTAAGGAGGACATCCAACGCACGTTAGTCCGCGGCTACATGCCGGTAGACTACGTTTACGGGTATAAGTTCGCAGGTTCTCCATAATCATTATGCACGCTTGTAGTAAATGAAGCATTGATAAATGATGTGTGCGTGTATGATGAATGAATACGAATGAATGAAATGAATGAATGAATTGAATGAATGAATGATGCAATGGATGCGAATAAATGGCAAATGATGATTTCAAGTTAAGCTCGGATACCATTTACTTTTTCATCAAAACTCAGAAGAGCATTGTTTTCGTATCCGCTTTAAGAGGATGAGAAAATGGAGATCGATTTCAAATAAATAAATCCCAATCTTTGTTATTTCAGCTCTAAGCTCTAATGAGTCAGGTGGGTAGGACCCGTCTGTAGGGAGATGATAAGCGACCGACTCTGGAGGAGATGGTGGAGAACTTAGGTCCGGAAGGCGAGCCAGGTGAGGACCGGGTTCGAGGAGATGGTGAGAACCAAGTCCAAGCACGGTGGAGGACCGAGTTCGAGGAGAGGTGAGGAACTAAGTCCGCTACTGCGGTGGAGGGACCGAAGTTCGAGGAGATGGTGAGAACCAAGTCCGGCTTAATCTGAGAGGACCGGAAGTTCGAGGAGATGGTGAGAACCAAGTCCGGGTATTTCGGTCGTGAGGACCGAAGTTCGAGGAGATGGTGAGAACCCAGTCGACGGTGGTGGAGGGACCAGCCCGAGGAGATGGTGGAGAACTAAGTCCAAGCATCGGTGAGGACCTCGGAAGTTCGAGGAGATGTAGTGAGAACTAAGTCCAAGCGATTAATGTGAGGACCGACTTCGAGTGAGATGGTGAGGACTAACTCCTGCGGATAAATGTGAGGACCGACCTCGAGGGAGATGGTAAGGACTCCACTCCCGAGGAGATGGTGAGACCAACTCCGAGACCTGGCTGTGGAGGACCGACCTCGAGGAGATGGTAAGGACCCCATCTCGGTAGGATACAAGTGAGACCAACTCCGAGACAAATGATGAGGACCACTCGAGGAGAGGATGGTAGGACTGATCTCACTCGAGGAGATGGTGGAGGACCAACTCCGAGATTTGGCACAGAGGGATCTCTGAATTCTCGAGGGAATGGTGGGAGACCAACAGGAGGACACGGGATTTGGTGAGGACTCCTCGAAGCCCGAGGCGGCATTTTGTGAGGACCAACTCACCAGGAAATGGTGAGGACCAACTCGAGATTGAGAGGCCATGAGGACCAACTCGAGACAAATGCAGGAGGACCGGGACTCGAGGAGATGGTGAGGACCACTCAGATTTGCGTGAGGACTGACCTCTAGGAGATGGTGAGGACCACCCGAGACGCGGTGAGGACCAACCCTGAGGAGATGGTGAGGACTGACTCCGTGAGATGGTGAGACCACCCGAGACGGCGGTGAGGACTCGCCCGAGGCGGTGAGGACCAACCCTGAGGAGATGGTGAGGACCAACCTCGAGACAATGGTGAGGACCGACCTCGAGAGATGGTAAGGACTGACCCGAGGAGATGGTGAGACCAACCCGAGATGGCAAGTGAGGACCCACCTCAGGAGATGGTGAGGACCAACTCGAGATTCGGTGAGGACCTCGCCCGAGGACGGTGAGGGACTAACTCGAGGAGATGGTGAGGACCAACTCAGACAACAGTGTGAGGACCGACCTCGAGGAGATGGTAAGGACCGACTCGAGGAGATGGTGAGGACCACCCGACGGCGGTGAGGACCGACCTCGAGGAGATGGTAAGGACCGACTTGAGGAGATGGTGAGGACCAACTCCGAGACGGCGTGAGGACCCACCTCGAGGAGATGGTGAGGACCAACCCCGAGGCGACGGAGAGGACCGCCCAGGAGATGGTGAGGACCTCATCCGCCTTAGGGAGCCTAGGATATGGTGCCAGGACGTGGTCCCAGGATCGTCCCTGTGGTGTGGTCCTATCTGCCTTCTTTAGATGATTTTGCTAAGGCTCCACTGACCTCACCTTCTTTTGCCTTCTCAAGCCTTTTAGGAAGAGCGTGATGATGTCCATCTAAGTCTTGATGGAGTCATCGGGTAAGAGTGGTTGAGAAGGTAAGAGCCTTCATGTTATAATTGCACTATTGACTCAAAATGGGCCTCATACTTAATCACGAGCCTCTGGACAAGTATCACCGTAGTATTTCTCATGAAGCCTTTACCATTTTTTACCAAACTGGTTCTTGTCATCCTTAACTCACTGGGCGAGTGACATGCCCGCTTAAGAGTGAAGTTTCTTTCGAGGAGGACTGTGTTCTCGACGGAGGAACTTGTCCTTCAACTCCGGATACTAGAGTTCTCATTGAAGGATCAACGGCTCTTCCTCTTCAAGAAAGACTAAAGGGCGACCATCACTGGATAATCCTCGTGTTTCAAGTGGCTCTCGCCACTCTTCCTCCGAGTGGGAGGTCTCTCTTTGCCTGGGAGGCATCCCAACCGCAGAAGTGTTGGTTCTTACGACCTTCTTGTTCTTGCCATTATCAAGAGAACGGAACTTTTGTAAAGATTCTCACAGACGGCCAAAATGTCGGGGAAAAGTCCCCAACCACTTAATGAATTTTCCTTGCTTTCCTTCACTCTAAGTACCTAGACCACCTTTGAGTAAGAACCACCTTGCTTGTAAGAACCAAAGAGTAAGAGTCCGTAGGGACCGTCAGATCGTAAGAGGCGATGCGTAGGACCTCGCACAAGTGACTTGAGGGAGTTAGGACCCGCTTTGCTAAGTGTCAAACCGGATCGAGACTTTACTCAAGAGAGACCAAGATCTACTCAGATAATAGTTGAGAAGGTAAGAGTCTGGGAAGAAGACTTCACTTACTTTGCATTGTGAGGATATGTATATTTATAGTTTCTTGAGAAAGGGAGGGCTCACAAGATCGCGCCAAGTGTCCGTTCCAGTTGTGCTAATAATGCTTTGTGCTCAGGCTAATCGTCTTGATAGGCTGTGGCCCAAATGGAAGAAAGGTTAGTCCGGACCAGAATGGGTTGTCACGATGAGGAAGCCCATCTAAGTCACCCAACTCTTCCGACTCGAACTCGTGGTTCTGACCCCTACTACTCGGGTGCTGTCTGCTTGGTTACTTGAGATTGTCATTATGCCGGATCCGAGTGATCGTCTCAGACGGTGGCCTTAGGTCGGAGACAAGATCGCTCAAGCACTATGTCTCCTTTTCCAGAGAGGTTTCTGACCCAAGTGGGTCGGACTCAGATCCTTGGCCTGACCTAGTAAGCTTCAGATCCTTTGTTCCTCTCTTCTGTGGTGGGTTCTGGACCATGGTCTGCCCCATCGGACTGCTGGTTCGGACCAATGTGTCTGGATCCATTAGATGACTTAGGACGCCTTAGAATTCGCTCCAATGGCTCCTATGATCGATTGGACATATTTCAGATCAACATATGTCCCCCTAGTTTCCAAGTATCTTTGTAGAAGATAGTTGAGGAACTATAGTGTCCGGGGAGCTTCGGATGTCTTTGACGTCTTGGACATATTTTTGCATCAACACTTTGTACGGAAAACCCACTTTGACTCAACAATATTTGCTTGAGGCGGGCGAGGAATGAGTTTGCAAGTACCACTTGAGGATGAAGCTTCCATTTCTTCATCTATAGCGTAAAATCGAGTTTTCACTTCATCGATCTCATAGTCTCGAGTTGTTGTTATATCCACAAGATTTGTGAAGCACAACACCCAACACAAATATACTCGCTTCAGGGTTGAAGTGGCAATTGAGTTTTGCTTTTCAATAACCATGATATCGCCTTGTACCAAGGAATCGATGTTCCCGAGGTACTCTTCTATCAAGCATAGATCCAACATAGTCGAGATTTGAGTAGCCAACTAAACTCAAACCAATCTTTCGATACCACAATCCAACTTCTATCGCATTCTTCACATATCTCGTAATTTTCATAGCAATATTGTAGTGTGATCAGACAGATTTGTTTGAAATCTCGCACATACACCAATCATATGAATATCCGATCGGCTTGTTGTGAGGTATAACGATTTCATAGGATTTGTTTGAAATCTTGCACATACACCAACCGTGACATTGAATATCCGTCCGCTTTGTGAGGTATAGTAGAGATCCAATCAGCTTCCTATACTTCGGTTCTTCAACATTCTTCACGATTCAAAGATAGGTCATCTTCGTTCCAATGCTCATAGTATCTTAGCATTCTTTTCAAGACTTTAGATTAAACTTGTTGAGCATGTCTTCGCGTACTTTGTTCGACTAATGAAAATTCCATCATCAAGTTGCTTGACTTGCAACCCTAGGAAGTAATTCAGTTCTCCCATCATGCTCATCTCAAATTTACTTTTCATGAGTTCAGCAAAGTCTTCACAAAGTTGCTTGTCTTTAGATCGAAAGATTATGTCATCAACATAAACTTGAACTAAAAGTGATTTCCCATCATAGTTCAATGTAAAGAGAGTTTTATCAACTTCTCCTTTCTTGAATCCACTTCCCAAAGAAGTACTCCAAAGTATTATAAAGATGATCTTCGAGCCTGTTTCACCATATAGAGCTTTCTAAAGCTTATAGACCATCCTACTTTCTGAGGAAACTTCAAAACCAGGTGGTTGATCAACGTAGACTTCCTCAGCAAGCTCACCATTCAGGAATGCACTTTTCACATCCATTTGGTAAACCTTAAAGTCATTATGAGCTGCAAAGGCTAGAAATAGTCTTATTGCAACCAATCTTCCGACTGAAGCATATGACTCATCAAAATCTAGTCCTTCAGTCTGGGTAAATCCCTTGGCAACCAACCTAGCCTTGTTTCTGGTTATTTCACCAGACTAATTCATGTTGTTTCGAAAAACCCTTAGTTCCTACGATGATTTTCCATCATTGTATAGAACTAGTAACCTGACTTTGTTTCTGTAAAATTGATCAATTCTTCTTACATTGCTGTGATCCAGTCTTGGTCTCTTAATGCTTCTTCAATAGTCTTCGTTCAAGATTCGAGATGTAACACCCATATAGAGAATTTGCATTTTAGCAATGTCTCTCCTAGTTCTTACCCTTGGTCTAGTGGACCAATTACATCATTTGCGGATGATCCCTTATCCACCTTCTTACGGGTCTAGAACTATTAGATCATTATCATCTCGATACATTCCTCGATCATCAGGATGATTATGATTTGATACTTGTTCAAGATCTCGATATCCGACACTGTTGTTCAAAGGTCAAAGTTTCGAGACAGGTCGAGTGTGTTTGCTCCCAAAGAACCTCTTCATGATGAGGATTCTCGCGACCGATCCATTTCAGATTTCTTCTAGGAAACTCCTCATCATGTCTTATAATCATTCGTTGTTACTTGGCAAAGATCGACTTTCTTCGCCGACTCATCCTCTATGTGAATGATAGATTTATTTCTCGAGATTCTTGTTCGTAATCCTTGATCATATGTTCTTGAACCTATCTCGAGAGTTCTTCATTCAAAGGTAATTTATTGTTTCCTTCATAGAATACTACATGGATTCTTCAATCTTTTGTGTCCTTTCGCTGTAGACTCGTAGCTTTGTTAATCATTGAATAACCAAGAAATACACCTTCATCTACCTTTGGTTCGAATGTTCTAAGATATTCTTTACTATTGTTAAGAACAAGAAATCTGCAACCAAACACCCTCAAATGCTTGATACTAGGGGGTCTACCAATCAATAACTCATAGGGAGTCTTATCATGGTGTTTGTTTATCAAACATCTGTTTTGAGTGTGGCATGCTGTGTTTACATCTTCAACCCAGTAGATTTCACTTATTTCAGTGTCAGCAAGCATTGTTCTTGCTGTCTCTTTAAGGGTCTTTTCTTCTTTTCAGCAATACCATTTTGTTGTGGTGTTCTTACTGAAGATAGTTGATGTTGTATACCTTTGCAAGTACAAAACTCTTTTATGTACTGGTTCACAAACTCAGTACTATGGTCAGTTCTGATTACAGATACGTTGTCATTTTTCATGACTTCAAGCTTATTCGTCAGGCTTGGTATCTCCACCCTTGCATCAGATTTTTGTTTAAGAAAAACAACCCAAGTGAATCTTGAGTAGTCATCTACAACAACTAGACCATACTTCTTTTCCCGTGATAGCAAGTTATCGAGGACTCAGATCCCATATGTATCAGCTGCAGTGGCCTCACACTGGAATGTCTAGTCGTAGACTTGAAAGATGTTTTAGCATGTTTCCCTAGCTTGCAAGCTGAGCATACTCCATCCTTTTTAAATGCCATGCTGAGGAATCCAACAACCAATTATTTCTTGGCTTGCTTGTTGAGAGTCTTGAAGTTCACATGACTCATCCTTTTGTGCCATAGCCAATTTTCTTCAGTGTGGCCTGATTGACTCACCATGAGGCATTCTCGCTTGCAAATGCCCAACAAGAACATAGAGACTTTCCTAGCAACCAAGACCTACTTTGACTTATTGTCAATTAGTTTGCAAAAGTTAGATTTGATCTTGATTGAGAACCCTTGTCAAGAAACTGACTCATGCTTAGGAGATTATATTTCAATCCCTTCACATGAAGTACTCCAGTGATAGTAAGGGCTCCAATCACCAAATCTCCAAATCCTACGGTAGGATTTACTTCTCCTCCAGATTTTCTTTGTCTCCTGTCATGTGCTTCCCACATCCACTATCAAAGTGCCACGTTGGATTCTTCTTTAGAGTGTTCTCATCTGCCATTAAGCAAGATTTGATGTTTGAGTAGTTTGGGTAGATTTCTAAAGCAACCCCACACATTTCTTTATTCTTTAGCCCAAAGTCAATTACTTCATGAGTAATTGCATGATGTGTCAATATAAAAGTTTTAATATATGTTTACTTAGCCAAGAGCTAACTCTCGACACTACGAAAACCTGTAGTGTAGTGAAGTTAACCCCGAGATCGGTCTCTAGGGACTTAACTAGGCTGAGCATCTGTTTACGAATAAAAGTAACAATATGAAAAGCATGTAAGGTTTGTTTGCTTCGGCAGCGAGATGATAAACTAAAGTAAACAACTACTTGCAACTACTAGAAACCGATTTAACACTAACGAGATTGAAATATGAATGGGGGAAAATTATGGAAAGGTAACGTCAACGAGCTAGCTAAGGTGATACATGAGATTCACGGTCGACTATGCAAGTTGTCACAGCCTTGAAGTTCAAAACAAACAAAGACTAGTGAAGGCGCCGCTTCACTAGGCTACAATCAATTCGACTAACCTACTATCACCGTTTCCAACTAACTGTTAGATCAAGCAAGACGAAAGACATTTTGGTTTGCAAGGCTTAAATGCCTAATCTAACAGTGATTTTGTCTTAGAAGATTATCAAACGTGATAGCAGGAATAGTGATTAATCTTAAAGGCACAAGTAATCAAATCCCGATGCACTTCAAATCACACAAACCCTAGCTAGTATGCATTGAATTAGTCACCACCCCATAATAGGGGTGTTTAGTTACTCATGACAAGCGAGAGCATAATCAAACTAGCAATAAACATAATCTCAAGCACAAAATAAAGATTCGAGAGGATTGATACAATTATACCCTTCGTTGTCACAAAACCTAGGTAGAAATTGTAGAACGAAGCTAATCGATGCTAAAGTCGTAGATAATCTCTCAATCAACGTTAATCGCCGACATAAAGAAAACGGATCAATTACCTCAAATCGGTAATCGCTTTGAAACTAGGTCTAGCTCTAGAGCAAAGTGTGTGTTCTCGACAATAGAATGAATATTAAAAGTAATAGTCGATCTTTCTTAACTAATCGGAAGAAAGAAAAACGAAGTCTGATGAATTAGGAGAGAACGCTGGAATTAGCGGACGCCAACTCCAAAAACGGCGTCCGCCATGGCTTAATCATGGCGCCAGTTTGCATCTTGACCCAAGATTCACCATGGCGTCCGCCATCTCTTCTTGGCGCCAAAGCATTCTTCCATGGTTTCGCGGGCGCCTTTCAACTCGCTCGCCACCCTTTTCGCTTAATTACGATTTTGCCTTTTTGTCCTTTTTGCTCGATTTTGCTCCTTTTAACTTCGCTTGGTATTTTCGCTTCTCCGCCCACTTCTAGCAACCATACGAGGCATTGGGACTTCCATATCTTCCAGATGCATGTAAAATACACCCTTTTTGCCTTTAATGAGCTCGGTTTAGCCAAATACATGCAAAATACACAAAGAACAAAACAAGTAAAAAGACTCTAGGAAAACTACTAAAACTATACTTAAGGATAACAAAAAGACGGTAAAAAAGACCAGACGAGACGATGTAAAATCGACTCATCAAACTCCCCAAACCGAACCCTTGCTTGTCCTCAAGCAACAGACTCTCTAAAAAACCTAGAAAAAGGGAAAAACACATAAAAACACATAGACACAAAATAATGTCTAGCTCCCAAGCTACCGAGTCTACGATTGCACACAATAAGCCCAAAAAATGCAGAAGCTTTGACATCACACTGACATTCATGTAATAACATGCACATGTTCAAAAAGTTCGTTTCCAAAGTGAATAGAACTTAAGTCTAACAAGGCAGTCCCTCACAAGTGGATCCTATGCAACTAATCTCTCACACTCCTAGAAGTGTCCAGTAGGGGTAATCACTTAAGAATATAAAGAGATAAGGAAGGTGACTTGCGTCACAAAGATGCCTCAAATACCTCATGCAATGTACAATCGCTAAGTCAAGGACTTTTTCATAGCTCAGAATAATCGCAGAGATTCATAAAAAGGCGCCATTCTCTTTTTTCAATTTTTTCATTTTTGTATACTCTTTTTGCGCTTATATATGACCCATATGCTTATATATATTTTTTGTCTCAATTTTTTGGTAGTGTCTTTTACCGAATTCAAGATTTTTGTGCGTATTGGGTTGTACACGCCATCAACCTCACGGACATATAGCTTTTAAGGGCCACGCATATAGGTAGTATCTAAAACGTGCTCAACATGACTAATCTGTGGTAACTAGTACCATAGATCCACCCGAGACTTATTTTATTTTTTGAGAGAACGAAAAACGAATACGCCTTTATCAATACAAGTAACAGATAAACCTCCTCCCAAACTCGTTTTGGAACGAGTTTGGCATAAGCAAATAAGAATGTAAAACATGTCGTTCGTCATACTTAACTTACACAGAGTACACATGAGAATGATGAGGCGCAAACAATGGAGTTTGCACATCCCGAATTAAATCACACAGGCGCCGGTACAATATTTTTTCATCGGCTAAGGTTTACTCACAGGCTTTCTGGACTACAGAATTAGGACAGACTTTCTATTTACAACAGAAACGAGCTTAGCAAACTTAAACATGCAAACTGCTAATAGTCAAGGATCACCAAAGCAAAAGCATTTAACAAGTTTAGTACATGCAATAGACGCCGACTGGGAGATGATTTAGACTCAATAGACCGATCGACTAATAAGAAATACATGAATCATAAATGAGTATGGAATACGTAATACTAAGAAATGAAGACAAAAGGTAGTACACTGCCAATTCTCCCCAAACCTAGACTAGAGATGGTCTCATAGAACTTAGGATCCTGATCGGGTACTTGAACTAGATCAATCGCATAATGTTGCCAACAATGTTGTTCAACAATGTCTACAGAAATGATAGCAAAGGATGAATAATAAAACTTATTACCAAGCCAATATATAGAAAAATATATCAAGCAAATACTTAGGCAAAATATCTACCGAAGAAAAGTAGATCTAATCAACTAGGTTTAATACAATCACAAACGATTGATTAAACAACCAAAACTAGCCCTAGAAGAACCAACAGTAAAAGCTATTCTAGGTCAATGTTTGAAAGAGTTATTCCAACAATGAATACTCTTAGACAAACTCTAAAGCTAGCGTAAAACAAGAAGCCTAAACTCTTTAAATCTCAATCGATCTTTTCAAAAGCTCAACCTTGCTTTGTCAATCCTCAGATATATATACTTGAGATATCGAATTCTTCCATCTATGTCAAAAGGCAATAGGATCTCAAAGAAAGGCAATTTTCCTTTACTTGTTTTCTTCAATATGCGATAGAAGGAAATTCCATATATCGATTCTTCATAAAATATATTCCTTCGCTTTCACCACATGTCGCTCTTTTCCTTAAATCATCTCTTGTTCGATTTGTCAATACTTCCATTCAAGTTTCGTCTAATGTGCTTTGTCTTCGATGTTCATCGCAATGCTATATCTTCAATGTTATGTTAGCATTGAATTCTATCCTGTCACTATGTTATACAACATTGGTAATCCTGCAGCTTCACAAACAACAACAAACACAAACTTGGAACTGATTATTGAAAGACAAGATTATCAAAATATAAGTGCATACTGCACTTTCAGTCTCCATCGAAAAGGATAAAAGAGAAAAAGAAGCGAAGAAGGTACTACCCGAAAAGAAGAAATAAGAAGACTATTGATCCCCATCATCATCATCCTCTTCCGGGCGTGGCGCCACCATTGATCGCCAAGCCCAGATACCATGATGCCAACCCTGCATATCTGCATGCCATCCGCGCAGCTCCTCGTATTGGATGGTCCAACCCTGGGCAAAAGTCTCACGCTTCATAATAGCTCGACAGGAGAACTGCCTCATAATCTCGGCCGTGTGCTTATGTAGGTATATTGTCAGAAAGCGTATTATAACTCCTATATGGCCCTTTTGTCGAAAGCAAAGGATAGCATCCAGGTGTCCGGAGTACTGAGTGCCAAAAGTCGCGAAGCGACTGTCAAGAAAGTCCTACATACCCCGGAAGTCAAAAATGCCCGCATCCTGTGATGTACCTGCAGTGCGTGATGGGCATGTTGGAGGCTCCTCGTCGGAACTAGATGAGTCTGCGCAGCCCACCAAGGCGTAGTTTCAATCAAGACATCTGTGCTACGATGGTCTTCTCAAGGATTCGGGCGTGAAAGGGCCTCCATAGATCGGTGATGGCCATCGCCACTCCAAATGACCGCATATAGCGTTGATCATACATGGAAAAATTAGGTAGCCCTTCTTTGTCTCCTCTCGATCTCCAATTCATCGTAGAGAATCTCTCCAAGGTTCACCAACTTAGGTGGAGTAGATAGCATAGCCTGCATAGTGTGAGCCTGGTGTCCACGAACATACTCTTCATTCTTGCTAGTGTGTACACAGTAGTTGCTAGCCATTTCCAGACTAACCTAGCTTTCTTCGTCAAGTCATGTCGATGGATCTTCCACTCCTTATGCTTGGGGAACTCAGCATACTGATGGGTAAGCGTATGGCGGCCCGAGTGTATCTTTAAAGTACTTTCCTCTCGTAATCAATAGAATCGCGCCATCGAATAGTCAATCCTGTGAAGTTAGAGATGGCTTCGGATCAAGTCGACCGTCTTCTCAAGACGTGGACAAGTATATCTCCATCTCCATCCTCTTCTACATCCTCAAATTCACATAGAACTCCTGCATTAGGTCGCATCAAAATCGGGTATCTCCTGCTCACTCGAGCCACTTCGAAAGATAGAACCCTCGCATGCATCCTTTATATTACTTCTCACCGGATCGTCACCCAATGGATTCAAGGCCACTATGAAGCCTCCGTTGCACCTTATAGTTCACCTTATACTCTTGTGCAAGGCTAGAGGGCTTATAGGCGGCTCTGGAAGAGGATCCTACCTCACTTCGGGAACGTTTGCCTCCTCTAGTTCGACAAGACATGGTTATCTGAAATTCAAAATAGACAGAGGGAACGCAGCAGAGGCAACCAAGCAATTAGCATACTTTTCAGAAAAGCAGTATTCTAGCTAGTGCAACGTAATGGAAGATGAACCAAAGCGAATCATAATCAGCACAATGGCACTTGAATCGAGTCAACGTTACTACTAGAATACTCAAAACATGCTCAAATCGATCCAACAAAATCCTACTATTCATGCCCAATTCACAAATTGCAAAAATCATGGAAATCTATAAAATTGGCAATACTTACTACCTAGAACATGTTCAATGATCGATAAGGACAGATAGCATAATAATTGAGCTCAATTTCAACTAATATTCGAAAGTCCCCAAATTGCAAAAATTAGGGTTCTTGAGATTTACCTTCAATCCGGATAATGAGTGAATGATATGAGTTTTTGAGGCTAAAATCGAGTCCTAGATGATGAAAGCTTCACAATGGTGTGTATAATGCAAGGTTTGGTGGGGAAACAAGAGAGAATGGAGATTTTGAGGGGAGAAAAATGGCTATGGAGAAAGAAATCGAAGAAGAAGTGAGGGGAAGAAGAAGAAGCTACTAAAATAAAATAGAAAAGGGCCCGCCAACCCATCAAGCGCCACTTGGCGACGCCAGTGAAGGTCACGCCCGCCAACCTTCCCCAGACTGCATGCCCATTTTTTTTTTTTTTTTTTTTAATAAAAGGAAGTAAAGGTGAGTGCAACTAATTTAATGGAAGAAGACATGAATGCAATGCAAGTTAACTGGAAAGCAAGTAAAACCCGGGGTGCCCCCCGGGAAGCGCTTGTTTTAAGTCTCTAGCTTGACTTTCGCACTCTAGTCAGCACGACATCGGTACTAGACTTCCCTTGCTGGCACTTCTGTTGTCTTGTTCCTGAGAGAATACATAGAGAGGTCCCACGAAACCCGTAGAATACTCCTTCCGAGTAAAATACTTAGGGAGGTAGTCCAATGCCTTCACTATTCCCACTCAACCATTCACCTCATAAGTCGCTGTGCGCCTAAACACACTAATGTCCATTTTAGAGGCGAGTAAAAATGGCCACCCAAGTAAGATCAGACGGTGCTTTCTTCTTCTTCTCAACATCTTTCAAGACAACAAAATCTGAGGATCGCCTCCCATTCAAATTGACTACAACATCCTTGCCACCAACAGCCTCCTATGCACTCCATCCGCCATCAAGAGACGAGCTTTCATCTCCTCCAGCCTCGCGGAAACTACATCCTTTGAAGAGGTTGTGCGGAATAGTGCTAACGGTAGCTCCAGTATCCAAGGTCGCTATGACCTTCGAGGTACCCATCCCCACTACAATATTAAAGCTCTTCTTACCTAGGGGTACCTGGCCCATTCTCCGCTCCTCTTCTTCTCGGCGGAATGCAACCGCCTTACCTCCTGAGTGCTCACCATACTGCAGAATCCTCATCTCGATAAGCCGATCCCGATCTACACACCAGATTCCCTCTCGCTCGAGTCAACTCATCAATGTAATTCGGGTTATCACCTCTTCCACTATCGCTTCTCTAGCAATCGGAACAAATGATGCACACCTACAAGTTGCACAAATCTGTTTTGAAACCTCAACACATGTCTCATTTCCCGAAACAGTCACCTCAACCAGAGTTTATGTTATAACCTTTATCGCCATTGCCCTATCGGGGGCACCAGGGAATTTTCCTTTCTCCCTCTCTTGGTTCTTCTCAAGCAGCTGCTAAAGAACATCGTGGATCTTGTCGTTGTCCTTCTCCAGCTTCCCAATACGGAAGTCGGTGGACGGGCGATATACCTTGGTCTCACAAGATAAACTTCGCGACTGCTCATGAAGCTCCTAAAATCACCACTAATCCGTAACTACATGCCGGGTCGACCTCCCGAACTCTGGGTCGGGTTCTCAGCTATCATCGCATAGCTCAATAGGGATCTATCACCGCCGATTAAATTGATTGGTGGAGGTTTCGCACCTCCTCGCTGCATTGAAGTTGTTCCTTTTCCGCAAGAACTGCTTCCCATCCGTCCCCGCTGACCCAGATACCTCCTCTGGTGCTTCCGCTTGGCTTCCTTTCTATGGCTAGATCAGATCGCACATATTAGTCTGTCCGTGGTTCTTGCAGACTCCACAAACCTCAGAGATAAGTTCATTGTTAAAGGCATTGCCTTAAGTTGCTTGATTTCATTGGTAAGCACTGCAATCTCTGTGCTCGATCCCTGTCCTTCGTCATAGGTGGCGTTGGCTTCACCTTTT
Organism: Plantago major; assembly: GCA_026545765.1. Classification (NCBI taxonomy): domain Eukaryota; kingdom Viridiplantae; phylum Streptophyta; class Magnoliopsida; order Lamiales; family Plantaginaceae; genus Plantago; species Plantago major. The sequence continues at coordinate 14,796 of JAIFAC010000419.1, forward strand.
TGCCCCCTGATGTTTCTCCCTGGGTTCTGTCAAGTTATTCTGCCTTAGCTAACTTGTCCTTTAGAGCATCATGGTTAGCTCCATCATGCTACCCCCACAAGACACATCTATCAAAGCCTGCTGGTTCTCATTTAATCCGTCATAGAAATACTGATTTAAATTAGCCTGTGAAAACTTGTGATGAGGACACTGAGAGAGAAGACCCTTGAACCTATCCCACGCCTCATATAGAGACTCATCATACATCCGGTAAAAGTGCTGATTTGTTGCCTAATCGCGAAGTTTTAGACCGGGGTAATATTTATGCATGAATGCATCAGATACCTAAGGCCATGTGGTTAGCTTCCTTCGCCCAAGCCATTCATCCATGTCCGTGCCTTGTCATTCAAACACAGGAAAAATCTTCATCCTTAGATCATTATCAAGAACACCTCACCCTTAGCTAGGCCCCCAATGAATACAAATCCAACAGAAATCCCATGACATCCTCATTCTTCCCTCAGAGAACTGGAAGTAGTCCATAAGATGGCCCTTAATATCAAAGTTCCTCATATTGTCCGGATGACAATGTCAAGGTGGTTGCCTGTGAGGTGGTGCGAAGATAGCACCATGGAAGGTGGTGGTTCGTTAGCCATTATGATATGCTACCAAATACGTGCACTTACCGCTTTCCGATCCTTCTCGTCACGTAATGCCTATCGACATCGCCAATAAACGTGCAATAGGTGAATCAAGACCTCTTCTTCCGCTCATGCACTACCCGAAAAGGGATGTTAGACACAAAGAATGTAAAAATAGTGAATTAAAAATACGTAAAGTAAAATTATCACAAGAATTCGTAAACTTAACAAAGGAGTTAAGTCCCTGGCAGCAGCGCCAAAAACTTCATGTGTCAATATCAAATTTTAATATTTGTTTACTTAGCCAAGAGCTAACTCTCGACACTACGAAACTCAGTAGGTAGTGAAGTTAACCCCGAGGTCGGTCTCTAGGGACTTAACTAGGCTGAGCTTCAGTTTATGAATAAAAGTAATAATATGAAAAGCATGTAAGATTTGTTTGCTTCGGCAGCGAGATGATAAACTAAAGTAAACAACTACTTGCAACTACTAGAAACCGATTTAACACTAACGAGATTGAAATATGAATGGGGGAAAATTATGGAGTGGTAACGCCAACAAGCTAGCTAGCGTGATACATGTGATTCACGGGTCGACTACGCAAGTTGTCACAAGCTTGAGATCAAAACAAACAAACAAAGACTAGTGAAGGCGCGCTTACTAGTTACAATCAATTCCACTAACCTACTATCACCGCTTGCAACTAACTATTAGATCAAGCAAGACGAAAGACATTTTAGTTTGCAAGGCTTAAATGCCTAATCTAACAATGATTTTTTTGTCTAGAAGATTATCAAACGTGATAAAGGTGAATAGTGATTAATCTAAAAGGCACAAGTAATCAAATCTCGATGCACTTCAATCACACAAACCCTAGCTAGCATGTGAATCAGTCACCACCCCATAATAAGGGTGTTTAGTTACTCATGACAAGCGAGAGCATAATCATACTAGCAACAAACATAATCTCAAGCACAAAACAAAGATTCGAGAGGATTGATACAATTTTACCCTTCGTTGTCACAAACCCTAGGTAGAAATTGTAGAACGAAAATGAATCGATGCTAAAGTCGTAGATAATCTCCCAATCAACGCCAATCGTCGGATTACAAAAGAAAACGGTTCAATTATCTCAAATCGGTAATTGCCTTTGAAACTAGGTCTAGCTCTAAAGCAAAGTGTGTGTTCTTGACAATAGAATGAATATTAAAAGTAATAGTCGATGTTTCTTAACTAATAGGAAGAAATAAAAACGAAGTCTGATGAATTAGGAGAGAATCTGAGTCGCAGAATCCGCTCATACTGGAGTCAAGTGACGCCAACTCCAAATGGCGTCGCCATGGTCAATCTTGTGGCGCTTGATTTCATGACGCCAAGATTCACCCACGGCGTCCGCCATCTCTTCGGTGCCCGCCAAAGCGTTTCGCCATGGTTCAAGCAAGGCCGTTTTCAACTTCGCTCGCCACTCCTTTTTGGCGAATTACGATTTTGCTCTTTTGTCCTTTTTACTCGATTTTGCTCCTTTTAACTTTCTTGGTATTTCGCTTCTCCGCCCACTTCTAGCAACCATACGAGGTATCGACTTCCATATCTTCCAGATGCCTGTAAAATACACCCTGTTTGCCTTCAATTAGTTCGGTTTAGCCAAATACCTGCAAAATACACAAAGAACAAAATAAATAAAAAGACTTTGGGAAAACTACTAAAACTATACTTAAGGATAACAAAAAGATGGTAAAAAAGACCAGATGAGACGATGTAAAATCGACTCATCATCGCATTATAGCTCTGGTGATGGAAGTTTAGAGTTATCTGAGTCCTCATCATCATATTCTGAGTCGAGGTCAAGAACGTCTAACTGAATTTGGATCTTCCTTCTTTCTTCAATCAACATTGCCCTTTGACTTCTCTGGAAGTTTCTCCTATCTTTCTTATCCGCCTTCACTTGTTGTCAGTCGGCCTCTTTTAAAGTGATCAGGTTTCTGACAATAGAAACATATATCATTTTCGATTTTTGCTCCTCAAGATTGATGCTTGAAAGGTGCAGTTTGTTCAAATGAGCTACCATCCGCATGTTTTGACTCGTGATAGTTGAAGCTTCAGATGCTTTTTCACTTCTAGCCCTTCTTCTTTCAATTTCGATCGACGATTTTCTCATATGCTTTACAGCAAGAGCATTTTCCTCAGTCACATCTGAAAGTGCAAGATACAGCAACTGTTGTCATAACAGCGATAGTAGTTTACTATCAATGTTTGCTCAATAGTGACTGATATGTGTGTTGCACTTTATTTTCTATAAATTAGGATTTTGCCTTTATTCACTAACTTAACCTTGTTCCACGATTTTAGTTGTTTGATTGTGTTATAGGAACAGGTTTGGAATGAATCGAAGAAGGAATGTATAAGATGAGAAGATTTAAGGAAGGAAAGATTTCGAAGATCTAAAGAAGGAAAGCAATTTAATGAAAGAAGAAAATCTGAGAAAACAAGGGAAGATCTTATGCAAGGCAACAAGATCTATGAAGCATCTCTTCTGCACGTTCAAGACTCTATATATAAAAGAGATGGTTCATTGTTTCAAGGACTTTCCAACTACATTGCCAAGCTGACTTCTGAATTTACCCCATACTCATGATAGATGATGAGATTCAACAACCCGTCCCAATCCAGAGATGGAGGAGTAGAGTATGCGGAATTATATATCTATTTTTCTGCTCAGTTCGTTGGAACTTCGACTTTGGACCGAACCGAAAACCGATTTCATTAAAATAATTGAAACGAAAACCTAACCTAATAGGTTTACTTCGAACCGAAAACTGATTTTTCCGGTTCGGTCAAATTTGTGCTCAGCCCTAAACATGACCGGATCCGGTCTAACCTTTGTTGTGCGCCGACCGGCTTAACATACGGTTCCCGATATTAAGGCTAATTAAGTGGATGGATATTTTGTAGTGTACTACTAGTAAAACAACCAGCCGTGTCTCCAATGGCGTCTACCTCGGTTCCAAGCATCACTCTCCATTCCACTTGTCACCTGAACCGAAAGCCATCGATCTTGCACACCCAATTTCACTTGAAACAGTGTATTCGACGCTCGAAATTCCCGTCCATTTGTGCGGCAAATGCCGGAGGCTACCCTATGGAGGAATTCTTTGAAAACGGCAGCTCAATTGGAGGAGATAAACAGCAGAATACAAAATGGGATTCTGCTCAATACGAGGCCCTTCTTTCCGGTGGCGACCAGGTCACTTCCGTTCTTCAAGAAATGATCAAGATTGTAAGTGTGTAACCATCTTCAAGAAATGTTAATTCTCAACATTTTATTTTACTTATTTGATTCATTATGTTTGAGCTTTCAATATGGTTTAATTAGGTATGATATGATGATTTTCATTCACACCACTAGGGAATAGGGATTCTATAGGTATCTCAAACCATAGGAGAAGTCTGGTTCCAAAATTCTAGAAAAATAATGTATCTTTCCAATTGATAACCAACCGAAACAAGATTATTAGCAATATGTGTTCCGATGCGAGTACTTCACTTCGCTTTTGTAAATTGTGATTAGCATGTTGTCTGTTTTTTCTAAAAATAAGGGTTTTTAGTGGAATTGTGTGTTCCAGTCCAGGGCTGTTCATGACTATATGTGTTGGGGTTTGCATTAACAGAATCGAGTGGAACATTTGATGTAAAGCAATGCATTTATGGAAAAATAGTGTATGTTTTGTAGCTTATGAATATGTCATACTTGGAAACCTTACTGCCCAAACTAGTTGTGCTTCCATTGACAAGTATGTTTGCAATTACGTATGCATTTTGAATGCATGCTGGCAATGCTAGTGAGACAAAACAATAGTCAGGTTTTGCGTCACAAACTTGCTTCAACTATTAAAATCAAATTCATGCCACCAAACAGTTGAATGTGTAACAAAAACAGAACATTGATATTCATGCACTGTCTGGGTAAAAGAGTTTTTATGTTCTCAAGTTCTTTAAACTTGCTTCGTGCTTTCCTTCGGAACAGGATAAAGTTAGAAGGTTTTGCACAGTGCACTACTCTTCATGAGAAATTGCTTCGAGCTGATGTCATCAGGAACATGTAAATATGTGTATGTTCTTTTCGAGCTAAAAACACATTAGTCCTTCTGCAAAGCAAAATGGTCCTTGTTGTTTCTGTGTAGGAAATCACATTTCCAAACATTATGATTATATGTTCTACTAAAAGTGGAAAATGTCAGATATTTCAAAACTTCTCAATCTCATGTACATATGTCAAAATCAAGACACAGAAACAGATGACTATGTACTCTTGTGTCGTTTTCTGGAGTTGTACCTCACCTGATTTGCTTTGCTTGTAGTTACCGTGATAAGTTGCAGAGTGGCTTTTTACTGAAATTTCTTACTTGATATCCACGTACATAAAACAGTTGGAGGACATGAACATGGATGAAGCAACTGAGGAGGTTGCGGTACAACTGGTTGCTCAAGGAGTCATTGGCAAGAGAGTTGAAGAGATGGAGTCTGGATTTATGATGGCTCTTGATTACATGATACAGCTGGCTGAAAAGGATGAGGACGATAAGGTACTCAACTGAATTAAACTGTTACGTCTGAGCATCACATGTTCAAGGTGAAGCCGTTGATGTCTTGATGCATAGAGAACGGGTTTGGTCTATCTTTTGTGTAGAAATTCAGTTTAATTCTGTCGTTCTTGCAAACCTGCTTTTGCACTTAAAAGTATTGCATGTTCCACTCCTATTGTTACATCTGCATGATGACACTGACACTACTGTTACTAAGTTCATTTTTGGGCACTACTAATAAAATTGGTTAGGCGAACACCCGCGTGCATAAACTAATATACTTATAATGATTTGATTTAATATAATTGTAAAATTTGTTAAAATTTAAATTGGTAATGTCTTTTTAAGTTAATAACTTAATTTCAAATTGAAGTTACAATAATAAACTAAACTTACTGCGTGTATAGTTTGGTTGGAAACCATGGGTAGATAGTTTTTCTTTTTCTTTTTTCATTTCTTTTTATAAAGCTCAAAATCAATTGAATTGGTCAAAATCCAATCAATTGGTGTGGCAACTACCTTTGGCTAGTTTGTTTTTAGATAGTAACATATTGTGTCACTGCAATGTAGTGCTTATATTTAGGTGGTGACTGTAAATATTATGAGCCTCTCAAGCATGTTTTATATACAGAAGCACATTCTACTATTAGACGTCCATCATTTTTCCATGCTCTTTCACGATGTCCTAGCAACACTTTCCGTCTTGGCTTGGGTGGGATCACATTGTCCCTTACAAAAGAGCAGTAAATGTTTTATCAAAATCAGGTGTTTGAGTTATGTTCTGGCTTATGGCATGGAGAGATCTCTGAAAATGACGATAGTTGAATTCTTTTTTTGTTTTGTGGTGCTTCATTGGTGGTTGATAGCTGTTGGTATTGATAAACCTTGAGTAGTTTATTGCCTCTCTTCTTTTCTTTTAATTTCTTGAGAGAAACTTGTCCTCATTCAGTGTGCTTATTAGTCCTTGATTCATTTTGGGGCTTTCATATAAAATCAAGCTGTTAAATCTCGGGAAGATGATTTTATTTGGTACTTTTGATGGAAATCTATAATATACACGTTTAATTGCCAACATCATGCAGTGTCACTTGATTAGAACACATAAGGCATGGTGTGCATCTCATCTAAAGCTTGTCTTTGTGTCATATTCTTCCATATTGACGAATTATCTTTTCTCCCATACATGTCATTCATTCTTTTATTCTTTCCAGAGGAAGTCTCTTTTGGAGGTTATTAAGGAAACTGTATTATCTCATCTCACGAAGAAATGCCCTCCTCATGTGAGTCCCTAACTAATTTATCATCTCTCATGATTGTTTCACAACAATCTTCTCCTAAAACTCCTGTTAATGGGAACCTTTGCTTGACATTTTTTAATAGGTTCAAGTTATTGGCCTGCTTTGCCGAACTCCTGGAAAAGAGAGCAGGCATGAATTGCTGAGGCGAGTGGCTGCAGGTGGTGGTGCATTTGAGAGCAAGGATGGGACTAAAATACATCTTCCGGGGTCCAATTTGAATGAGATAGCGAACCAGGCTGATGATCTTCTCCAGGTGGGCTCTTCAAGTATGCATTCTTTGATTGTGCATTTACTTCTACTGATAGTTCCATGTTTCAACCAATTAATATGTGAATCTCTGAACTTGAAAAAGTAGAAATGGAAACCTCTGGGGTAGTCAACTTTTTGCCAAATATCAAGGACGACCTTGTGGTGCTATAATTATTGGGGTAGTTTCAGACTTACAGTTAGACCTTGTGTAGCATGTAGTATAAACAATTTTGTTGCCCACGTCAATTTACTCTGCATAATCTTGCATGCTCCTACCTTTCAAGCCTTAAATTCACAACTCCTTATAAGTTATAAGAGGCACAGAAGAAAAGAAGGATTGTTGAAGACAGCATTATAAATCCTCAAAATAATCATGTGTGTAGGATTCTGTGTTGTAGATATGCTTTTTAGAAGCACCAGCAAACTGTTATGCACAATGGTTTTTGGTATTTCAGATCAGGGTGGTGGCTGCCCTTGCTTACTCCCTTTTATGGTCCTTTTGATCCATCACTGCATCAAAATGTAATCGGCAATGCATTTTTCAAGAACTGTACTTGTCTAAAAAAGTAAAAATCGTAGAATTGATGTCGAAATTAAAGAAATTAGATACTAGACTTGTGATTTTATATATTCCTCCATGAAGTGTGCTTTGGAGTATGTCCCAGTTGATAAACTTTAATGGATTTTCAACTTTTTAGTTTCTACCATTTCCTCCCACTGTATAAAAAAGGACAAATTGTTTTTGTTTGATAATTTCTCGTTGATAATAACATTAGCATATTCGTATTATCGTATATAATCATGGCAAATCAGCTTTCTCTGGTATATGTAGTTTTGCAAAGTACTGTCCCTATTCACTTATTTGTTTACCTTCCAATGGAGATTTTCTTATTCACTTATTTGTTTCCAGTTTATACCCTCTCAAACCCGTAGTAAAGAAGAAACAATATTGCTATGTGCAGTTTAAGACCTCACCTAAAATTACTGTCTCCTATTCACTTATTTGTTTACTTTCCAATAGAGATTTTCTTATTCACTTATTTGTTTCCACTTTATACCCTCTCAAACCCGTAGTAAAGAAGAAACAAAATTGCTATGTGCACTTTAAGACCTCACCTAAAAGCTTCTAGATTTGGACTCAAGAAGTTATAACCCCCCTTATGTAATAATCTTTATAATTACTTTCTTCATCTATGGTTGAATTTTTGATGAACTTTGACCACAAATTACTCACAACTTACACAAGAAATATATATATATATATATATATATAAAAGTATATAATGAAAGTATATAATTAAAGTAAATGAAGTGTAATGTCATAATATAGTTTTATTATATGTTTTCCCTGTATAATTTAGAAATAATTCTGAAAGAACAAAGGAAGTAATATATTGATGAACTCGTGTGCTTTCTGTATTTAGAACAGAATTTTTTTCTAAGGACACCAATACGGTATTTATTTTATATCAGCGAAACATCTACATCTATAGACTATAGTAGTCAATCTGCATGATATGTTTATACCGGAATGTGTATACCATACTTATTGGAACTAGAACCCATAAGAAAGTAGTAGTTGATTTATGGATGGAATCAATGCATTATTTTCGGAAAAGAAAATATGATGAAAAAGATTAAACTCAGGCAACCCGCACATTTTATGCAGACGATGGAAACCCGTCCTGTCGTTCCTGATAGAAAGCTTCTTGCAAGGCTTGTTTTGATAAGAGAAGAGGCCAGGAATATGATGGGGGGTGGGATACTTGATGAACGAAATGAACGTGGCCTTAGTACTCTTCCTCAATCCGAGGTCAGTAGCTTTCTTTACAAGTATGTTATACCCATTTGACAGTACTTCTCTGCATTACTTATATAGCATATGACTGTACTGCAATACTCAGGTCAACTTTTTGACTAAGCTCGTCGCTCTAAGACCAGGGAGTACTGTACGTGAAATGATAAAAAGTGTAATGCAAGGAAAAGACGAAGGCCAGGAGAGTTCCGAAGATGAAGAAGCAGCTGCAGGTGAAAAGATTCCTGGAATATTTGGAAGGGTAAGCTATCCTGCTGTGTTAGCTTACAGCTGGAAAAAAAATGATAAATCATGTTGAGGGTATCATAAACATATTTTATTAAGTTGATGATTTAACACCTTTTCAAAAACAAAGATGATCTAACATGCAATCTCTATGTGCAGGAGAGTGTTTCTGGCAAGCCATTACCTGTCCGCCTGGCATGTTTCTAGAGACTGTTTCCAAGGTATCGTCATACTATTGAAAACTTGATGCTGGGTAGTGGGTACACTTGGTATAAATCGTTATTTTTTCATTGAGTAATATGAATGCAGCAATGCATGAAAAAACATGTTTCAGTTTTTTTGTAAAGCATGTTATATCTCTTGTATGAGCAAAAATCTCAGCTGCCCCATTCTGATCTCTTATCTTGCTCGTAAATTAGGTGTTGGGTGGCATATATTCAGGGAGTGTATCTGGAATCACAGCGCAGCATCTTGAATGGGTAACAAATTACTCACTCTATATCCCATTCATCTACGATATCTTATGATTATTAATTTGTATGAGTGAATTGGTGATTGCAACATGGGTACTAGAACTGCACAAGCATGAAAAAAAGGCAATAGTGTAGATTCAGAAAGCTGTCTCTTTCACCTAGAGAAACTTAAGCCTTTTTTCCCTAAGATTGCATTCCATAAACTTATTGTTTTGTAGATTCCATGAGTGTTGCTTATGAAAATTCAGTCCTTCCGCTGAAAGCCACTGAATGTTTAACATTGTTTGTGTAACAGGTTCATCAGAATACACTACAAATTCTTCAAGAAATAGCATTCTAGTTTATCTGATTATACGGAGCTGAGATTCTGAGTATAAGTGATCAACTCTTCACGGAAACATGATTCGTATACAAAGGCGAGGCCTTCTGCTATGTGCATGCTCTTTGTCATGACAGAACTTCACATGTCAGAAGTTGTAGCAGTAGAGGATAGATGTATGGCGAAAACCAATTGTTGTTGTGCCCATGTTAACTTAAAAGTGCTTGATGTATCTGTAATCGTATAGTTTGGAACAGACCATGAACTTGAACCGATGGTTTTGATTCATTTAAAATGTAGTGTAAAAGAAGACTCCGAGTAGTGTATGGAAACAGATTGATTGAGCTGTATAATAGTTGAAGTTGAAGATTTTGTAGAGTATTTTAGCACAAATAATATTAATAATAATAATAATCTTCCCATGATGGAACCAAATCAGAACAGGATATATACATGTACTGATGTACACTTTTAGCCATGCTAAATTGGAGATAGCAATTATGAAAATGGTGGGAAACCCATGTGTGGGTTGTCTTGTCCGGTTGTCCCTACTTATTGGGGTTGGAAGTAACCCACAAGACCCTTGTGATTCTGATGTTGTTGGATTGATTTATGGGCTTGCCAATATGTCACTAACTCTAGAGATACGGTATTCAAGATTAAGTAGTATCGTATTTGTAATGCCATATAGGCTGGGTTTGGTTTTCTTTGGGACGCGAATGACTTGACTCAACAAGAATCTTGAGTGAAATTTTGCCACCAATGTTCATAGCGAGTCTTGTTATACTAATGGCCTTAATGAAAGATTAGGCCCGGCTTGACCCGTTGAGCCTCAATTTCGGCCCGCTAGATAAAGTAATTGAGTTGAGTTGGAGCTTTGTCTTATGCTCGTTTACCTCACAAGCAGAGGTAGACTCGGCTAGAGAAAACTCGTTAAACCTTGTTATTGTAGCTAATTCGTATTATATAAAGCTTTTTTAGTATTTGTTTTTAGTTACTTTTAATGCATTATACTCCCTTTGTTCTCTATGAATTTCATACATTAGTGTTCTCGCATTGGTGGAAAGGTAGTAAAACATAAAAAGGCAATTGGTAAAAGTCATATACTACTTTTAGTGCCAAAATATGTGCTTTGTTCCTAAATGTATGATTTTTAATTGTTTTTTGGGTGTGAGATAGCTTATTATTTTAGTAATCATGAAGTCTGGGAAAAACAAAAACGATAAATGTATGAAATTATCGGGAAGGAGGGAGTGTGTTCTTCATTGAATTCATTACAAGTCACTTGAGCTCGAGCCGAGTCTAAGCTAGATTATGAATCGAATCGAAATCATATTATGTGTTGCTCGACTCGGCTAGCAACAATCTTCATAGATGTGATTATGTGAACACCGATACTCTGGGTAGAGGGGCGTGGCTGGGTGGGTGATCAACATTGATGACATTACCAGCAAAACGAACAATCAACAGAATCATTCTTCGAAATCCCAATAATTAAGGATGATCCTAGACCATTAAAGTTTGTTCAAATTGTTTGTGTACTTTAGTATATACCAAACACATTGTGGAGTGGAGTACTATATTTGTAGGGGCATGACCTTCCTAAAACGAAAGTAGAGCACATGGTGTTGTAGAGAAAAAGAAAAAGGGATCACATTCACATGTGTTTTAGTAGTTTGTAAGTATTATTATACTTGTAACCAAATATTTCAAGTATTATTAGATGAGATTTGTGGTTTGTTCATAAAGTTAGGGTATGGGTATGGCACCCCAAATCTCTAACTTCATCATTCAACTCCAGCCTATGATTTTGCCCTACCAATTAAGTTGTTCTCCATGACCTAATGCGCTATACTTCATTAATTTCATTGCTTGCTTGTATAACTACATTGTTATTATATATGTTTATTTTCAATAAATTGCATTTTGAAACTCGCATCATAGCGTCATGTATTCATCTAATGGTCAAGTTGTACAAAGTACCTATGACGTATTGGAGTATTAATATAAATGATTAAATTCCACACCTCTACAAGTTCGAGCTTTTAGATTAGATTGAATTTTATCACAGATCGTAGCCTCCTACCACGTCAACCCGAGTTCAAATTCCATGGCATAATCTCCGCTATATTAAATTTCCACTGAATTACTTCTCCAAGGTTGAAACCGACCACAAGTGCAAAGACGGAAAGATTAATATAAACGACAGATTCCACACCTCTCTACAAGCTCAACTTTTAATGGTATTTAATTTTTTCACATTTTAGATATTACTATATTAAATGACTATATATATACAAGTGCGTGCACATGTTGGTTTGGGTTGGTTTTGGATAAAGATTACTGAAGAACAATTGTTGGCTCAAAGATATGAGAACTCTTTTACAACTGAAGTTCAATGGCCAGATACTCCCACTACTACCATCCATTACCAAACCACTCTGTCAGTGATTTGTATTCAATTTTGTTACTGTTCAGAACAAACGTGAGGCTATCAAACTTTTGCAAAAGCAGCTAGCCATCTCTCTTGCTTTCTTCTTTCTTTTTGGTGGATCTTCAAAAGTTCAGAATTGACTATTAAACGAACACCTCTGTCGTCATTTATTCTTCTCATAATTTATTTATTTGGTTGGGACTTCACTTCAATTAGGACCATTTTATCTATCTGTATAAAAAATTTCATTTGCTAAAGTATAAAATAGTCCAAGTATTTTACGTATAGTGTTTCAGTGCAGGTAAGTTTTCAAAGCTCTAATATGAGGGGATGAGATTAGTCCTTTGTCCGTTGTATCTGGACAAATCGAGTTAAACTTAATGATCGAGTATGGTGTCAAGAATTTCAACCTATAACCTCTCAATAGAATAGTTATTTTTATATTGACATCTTATCTATGTCGATAAATGTTCTAATTCCTCCGTCACAACAAAAACTTTTAATTTACTTTTAGGGTCAAGAATGGCGCTATCGAATAAATTATTACTTGTGATTTGATTTCATTACTTTTAATCGTTGGAGAGTACTATTGTCATTAGTGCGATTGAATATTTTAATATTATATATGAAGAAAAAATTGTTAAAAAGAGAAATGAGAATCTTTAGTTGAGATGCAAAAAATGGTAAAACATGAAGATTTTACTGGGACGGAGGAAGTACAGGAATCGGACGAGAAAAATACCTCCGTAAAATCTGAAAACTTGTCCCCCAATGATAGATTTCACTGTCCACCATGCCCTTGTTGTTTGGTGGTAGTGTATGAGGATGGAATGTAAACAGGTATAGTAAGGAAAGGATTAGATCACGAGCAAAGGTCGGGCCTATTTCCTTAAGATCAGATTTGCCTCAAGACTGGTGCTTACGGTTTACTTAGCAAATAGTCTCCCAAGATAGAATAGCAGTATTTGAATCAGAGTTCTAGCACTCGAACTTTGACTCAGCAAACTAATACAATAAAGGATTCTTCTGGCTTTAGAGAGTTTAAGAGAAGGAAGAAGGATGGATTGATGTTAAATCCTAACCTGGGGGGGCTACTTATAGTTTCGAAGAGTTGAGTCTGACAGGCACAATGGTTCGCGAACTGGTACAGCAGATGAGTTGCAACTTCTGAGTACAACGGTTCCGAACAGATATGTCTCATGCGAATAGTTCGTACTGATTCACTCATGCCCAATCCGAACAGTTGCACTGTTTGGGCTTTTCGTTTCAGACTAATCTTATTGGACTCAACTAAACATAGTTGGTTTCTGGCCCAAAATAAATTATAATCAACTCTAGCCACCATTCGAACCCACTTTAATTTTGACCTCGAACCCAACGAGCCCACGATTCGGCCCGCCTCATGAGCCAAAGTGCTGTGTAGGAGCATCTAGCTCTTCCCTTCAAAGCATGGGTGCCCTAAGGGCCATCACATCACTTAACCCAAGTCTTCGACTAATAAGTCGCTCCTTCTTCCTCAATTTTAGCCATGTGACTTCTCCCATTCCAACTCTTGGCATTCCATATTCAACGATCAACCAACACACTTTGAGCTTCAATAACTCTGTCACCGTTCCATGAATTTTAGTAATTCTTTCTCAAGTGTCATCTACTACTATAGTAGATTATACACATTTAAGGAAACTTCATTTCCAACGTGTGGGGCCCCTTTGGTTAAGGTGCAAAGTCATGGACTAGCCTCTTTGGTGACTAAAATTCTAACAATCTCCACATGAAAGAGAATTGATGCTCACAGCACAACGGGTGTTTCTAGAATTTCCGCGGAAAATCATATTGCATCGGATCGATTGTCAAGGGTATCAATCGTCCTAGTAGAATACCATCGGATTTACTTGCCACCCGATGGACGTGATGCCTCGAACCGGTCGGCTTTGTGTAAACCAAGACAATGATATCAACACAATAATTTTCCTTATCGCCTCGCTCATTTTCTCGCATAAAGGCCTCGATCGCTTGATTCATAGGTGTTCTCGCTTGCGGCCTCCCATACTTCACACCCAAATAGGTGATCTCGCTCTAAGAGCATTCCCGCCAATGCTCGCTTCAGAAGCTAAAGAGATTAAGAATCTACTTCAGAGATCATTAAGAGTTTAGTGACTCATCCTCCGCCCGGTCTGCAGGAGCACTTAATGTGTCTTTCACAGGAATGGCGCAAATGGATTATAACTCCTAAGTGCTTTTACCTCTAAGTACAAACTTCATGAGGCACGATCGTCCTTTACGCTTAGTTGTCCCATTGAACCAAATTCTTGGGATCTCCAACAAGATGGTTGTTGCCACCGAATTCCCTTATCGAGTGGGTCTTAAGCCCATTCCCTAGACAAGCAAAGGTCCTTGATCCCCAGAAGCGCTTTGGTTAGCGGATCCGAATGTTATCCTTTGATTTCACGAATCAACAAAGGATAACCCCGAGAGACCAACGCCTAATGGTTTTATGTCTTCACGATGTGTCTAGACTTTTCATTATACATATTGTTTCATGCCCTTCCTAATGCCGACATACTGTCACAATGAATTGTTACAGAAGGCACAGGCTTATCCCAACAAGGGATGTCCTCTAAAAATTCTCGAAGCCATTGTGCTTCTTCTCCAGCTTTGTCCAAAGCTATGAATTCCTATTCCAGCGTGGATCGGGCGATGCACGCTTATTTAGAGGACTTCAGAAACAAAGACCGCCACCAATGGTAAACACGTAACCACTAGTGGACTTGGTGTTTGTACTATCGATATCCAACAGATCATCAGATCCTTCTAATACCGCTTGATATCTTCCATAGTGTAATCCATAATCTATCGTGGTCTTTAAGTATCCCAATAGATGAAGTAGAGCTTTCAGGAGCACTTCGGATTACGCCACAACCTAGCCAACTTGTCGACCGCAAAGCAATATCGTGACGAGTGCTTCATCACGCACATCAAACCGCCAATTAACCGAGCATATTATGCTTGATTTATCGATCACCCGAGTGTTTGTCCAAACACAAAGATTCGTTCATTGGTGTCCTTACACATTGACGGTCAAAGACCTCATATCTCTTTAAAACGTCTTCAACGTAATGAGATTGTGATAGCACCAAACCCTCGGGTGTTTTAGAGATCTTTATCCCTAAGATTAAATCTGATACACCCAAGTCTTTCATGTCGAAAAGTTGTTTCAACATTTGCTTTGTTTTTAAAATCAAATCCAGGCTACTTCCAGTAATGAGCATGTCGTCTACATATAAGCATATCATGACAAAGGATTCAGCGTTCCCTTTCACATAGATACACTTATCACACTCATTTAGAGAAAAACCCTTTGATCGCAACGTGTTGTCAAACTTTTCGTGCCATTGTTTAGGAGCTTGCTTGAGTCCATAATGACTCGACAAGACGATGCACCTTCTTCTTGTCTCCGAACCACATACCCTTCAGGTTGTTCCATATAAATTTCCTTGTCCATTTCTCCATTTAGGAAAGCAGTTTTAACATCCATTTGATGTATCTCAAGACCACGCAGTGCAGCTATGGCTATGAATACTCTAATGGAAGTTATTCTAGACACAGGCGAGTATGTGTCAAAGTAGTCAAGACCCTCTTTTTGTCTATAGCCTTTGACTACTAGACGAGCCTTGTACTTATCAATGGTTCCATCTGCTTATACTAGCGTTTGAGTATCCACTTGCAACCCAATGGTTTATTTCCCAGGGGAAGGTCAACCACTTCCCAAGTATGATTTTGCAGGATGGATTCCATTTCACTTTCAATGGCCTCTTTCCAAAAGGGGGCTTCAGGAGTGGACATCGCCTCTTGGATAGCCCTAGGCTCGTTTTCTACAAGGAATGTGAGAAAATCAGGACCAAAGTCTTTCTGAGTCCTAGCCCTCTTACTCCTCCTTGGTTCGACATCGTGAATTTCAACGCTCTTCGATGTGAACTGGTTCTGCACTCGTGGTAAGTCTTCGTTCAGAGCATTCTCTAGAGGAGGTGAACATATAGGTTCTGAACATTTTCAAGGTACACCTTCAATTTTGCATTAGGGCCATTGGGTCGTGGACTTCAGGCCCCACATTTGACCCTATTGCTGCTTCATAGTCTCGCATTTAGAGACTATTTCCTTCTTTCCTTCCTAGGAAAAATTTCTTCAAAGAATTTCATTCCTCGATTCAATGACAATACCCTCACGGATGTCCAGACGTGATTTATGCACTAAGAAGTTTATAAGCACTCATCGTTGTTTGCATATCCTATAAATATGCAATCTACAATTTTTGTCCAATCTTTACTTGCTTTGGTTTGGTATTACCACCTTAGCTGCATTCACACTTTCAAGTGTTTGTAAGAAGGCTTGTGACCTTTCCATAGTTCATATGGAGTAATATCACTATTTTTCCGGGGTATTCTGTTAAAAATAGTAGTAGCCGTGAGAATAGCCTCTCCCCACAAATTCTAGGGTAATCCAGAATCTAGTAATAGTGCTCATCATCTCCTCGAGAGTACGATTTTTATGCTCAAGAACACCATTTGACTGAGGCGAATAGGGAGCAGTAGTTTGATGAATTATGCCAAACTTGGAACAATATTCTTCAAATGGTGCTCCATATTCTCCACCTTTGTCACTTCGAATTACTTTAATTCGAGTACTACGTTGATTCTCAACTTCAGTTTTGTAGTGTTTAAATGCTTCTAAGGTTTCATTCTTACTCCTTAGCAAACAAACATAACAATATCTAGTGCAATCATCAATAAAAGTAACAAAGTACTTTTTCCCTCCTCTAGTTTGCACAAATTTTAAATCACACAAGTCGCTGTGAATTAATTCTAGAGGAGTCGTGGTTCTGTTTACTGAATGAAATGGTGTCCTTGTTAATTTTGCCTCCACACAAACCTCACATTTATTTTGAGGATTGATTTCGAAGGACGGCAAATGTTTCATTTTTATTAACTTTCGAATAGCATCGTAGTTCAGATGTCCTAATCTATGGTGCCATAAATTAGAGAACCTGCATAAGTAGGTAGAATCATTTATTTCATTGACATTGCTCTCAAAGGAGTGTACAACAGACATTACAGACATCTTAAAGAGCCCATCACACATGTAGCTCTTTCCTACAAACTTGCCAGACTTAAGTAGTACAAATTGACTAGACTCAAAGTCATCTTGAAACCCGCCACCAAGAGCGTCTGACACCGTATTCTTGTGGATATCTCGAACGTGCATCACTTCATTCAAGATGAAGTTCCTTCCTAGAAGTCATCTTCGTAACCACTTTACCAACTCCCTTCACTTCGAGGTAGCGCCGTTCCCATGAATGCCTTTTTATCCTTCACCGAGAGTAGTGGAGAAGGCACCCTGTCGTAACAAATGTGTCGAGTCGCACCAGATCAATCCACCAACTTTGGATTCTCAACCAGTTTGCCTCCGTAACCACAAAGAAGAAAGGAATTCACCAAATCCTCCACCATAGGATCATCTTTTGCCTCAAAGAACATCGGCCTTGTCCTTCGAGGAGTTGCAATCGCCTTCATATGCCCATGCTTTCCGCAGCTTGAAGCAATTTCTCGATCCTTCTAGCTTCCGGTTTCGCTTCCCTTGAGACTTCACGCCCCATCACGCGACTTCATGCTTTCTTCGAATTTCCTCGACTTTCCTTTCGAATCAACCAGTGAGTCTTCGCTTCCATGGTCGCTTTCCTTTGCCCATAGCCCTCCGATTGTCTTCCTCAATCAAGCTTGATGATCACCTTCAAGCCCCATCTCCTTGGTCTTTAACTCGAGGTAACTCATGAATTGCTCCATGATGGTGGTAGTTTCTCAATCGCTGAAGCGACCAGAATGGCTCATTAGCTTCATGCCTTCCTATTCCAACAGGAGAATCGATCAAACTCCAAGACTTGATTCATCACAGATTTCGAGTCACCATCTTGAAGTTCGTAAATTTTCCCACGAACTTCTTAGTACCAAGGCGTCTGAAGCTGCATTTCTGTCGCTTTCTCCCACAATTTCCTTGCATGCAGCGGTGCAGGCAGGTGTACAAAGGATCAAGAAGACAATTCAAGATGCGCCTTACATCTAAGTCGTTGGAACAAGGCATTGTAGGCAATCACTGCTTTTGTTGTCCTCCGAGTGGCCCAATGCCTCGAGACATGGAATTGGGATCAGTGTCTTGCAGAACAAGAGCAGCAGGTGTTTCAGCATGGAGATAGTTGTTCAGTCCAATGGTCGTCAGGTAGAAAAGCATCTTATGTTTCCACCGCTGAAGTTCAACTCGAACTTCTCCGCCGCCATGGTTGGAGCGCAATGCGAATGAGAGCAGGAAGAACGGGATATCGGTTCAAGCGTATATCTTCGTACATAAAATACGCCTTAATTGTTGTTTGGTGGTAGTGTATGAGGATGGGAATGTAAACAAGGTATAGTAAGGAAAGGATTAGATCACGAGCAAAGGTCGGGCCTATTTCCTTAAGATCAGATTTGCCCTCGGTGCTTACGGTTTACTTAGCAAATAGTCTCCCAAGATAGAACAACAAGATTTGAATCGTAGTTCTAGCACTCAACTTTGACTCGCGAACTAATACAATAAAGGATTCTTCCGGCTTTAGAGAGTTTAAGAGAAGGAAGAAGGATGGATTGTGGTGTTAAATTCAACCTGGGGCTATTTATAGTTTCAAGAGTCGAGTCTCGACAGTACAATGGTTCACGTAACTGTACAATGTATGAGTTGCAACTTCGACATAACAATTCAACAGATATGTCCCATGCGAGCAGTCAGATCGATTCGCTCATGCCCAATCCGAACAGTTGCACTGTTTGGGCTTTTCGTTTCAGACTAATCTTATTGGACTCAACTAAA
Organism: Plantago major; assembly: GCA_026545765.1. NCBI lineage: Eukaryota > Viridiplantae > Streptophyta > Magnoliopsida > Lamiales > Plantaginaceae > Plantago > Plantago major. The sequence goes on from JAIFAC010000419.1 coordinate 33,704, forward strand.
CATAGTTGGTTTCTGGCCCAAAATAAATTATAATCAACTCTAGCCCGCGAACCCACGGACCCTCGAGCCCACGGCCCGGCGCCAGACGGGTGCGTGTGTAGGAGCATCTAGCTCCTCCCTCTTCCAAAAGCATGGGTGCCCTAAGGGCCCAATCACTTAACCCAAGTCTTGGACTAATAAGTAGTTCATTCTTCCTCAATTTTAATCATGTGGGACTTCTCCCATTCCAACTTTTGGCATTCCATATTCAATGTATCAACCAACACACTTTAAGCTTCAATAACTCTTTCACCTTTCAATGAATTTTAGTAATTCTTTTTCAAGTGTCATCTACTACTATAGTAGATTATACACGTTTAAGGAAACTTCATTTCCAACGTGTGGGGCCCTTTGGTTAAGGTGCAAAGTCATGGACTAGCCTCTTTGGTGACTAAAATTCTAACATTCCGTCAAGGTGGTTCCTGTTGGTAGTAATTAATCGCGCTCTGATAAGTATTCTCTTATGGATTCGTTCCACCATCGCTTTGTAATTCTCATCAAAGTTCATCAATCCTAAGCGTATACTGTTTATTTTATTCATGCACGAATGCATATAGTTTAGCCTTGATTCTTTGTAAATTTTATTCGTTGTTTTTATTCCTTTCTTCTCTGATACTATTGAATCGTGTTACTTAACCGTGACAAACGTTTAATTAGAAGTGATTTGTGACTTTTAGAAGTACTATTTCACAAACTCAATTATACATTAAATAAGTAAAAGGAAAAAATCCGAAAAAGGTACCATAAGTTGTGACATTTTCGAAAAAGGTACCTTTGTTTGTGACCGTCCGATTTTGGTACCTTTGAATGCATTATTGTCCAATTTAGGTACTCCGTGGCACGTGGAAGCTTAATAACGTGATACGTGTCACATAACAAAATACAGAAATACGTTGGACTTAAATGTAAATACGGCAATTGCTTATTTATTTCAAATAGATCCTATTTTTTGAAAAGATTACAAAATTACCCATGAAAATATATCTCCATCAAAAAAAAAAAATTAAAAAGAAAAATTCAAAAAACAAAAATCACCATGGAAGACCAAGGATGACTTCAATGGAAGCTCCATGGCGGAGGAGTTTCCCGCATGGAAGCTCCACCACGGAGCTTCCATTTCGGATCTGGAAGCTCCACCATGGAGCTTCTAGGATGCTATAAGCCAATGGGTGTGGAGGGAAGGGTGGAGGTGGTGGTGGAGGGGAGGGCGGAGGTGACAACGCAGTAGAGTAGATGGTGGACGGGGATGAAGGATGGCCTGCTCCATCCTCAAGCTCTATGGTGGAGCTATCCAAGCAAGCTTCCGTGGCAGAAAATTTCCCTTTTTCTTCTTTTTTTTTTTCACTTTTTTTCACTTTTTTTTCTTACCTTTTTGTTTTAATCTCATATTAGCAAAATGGTAGTTTTTAAAGTTATTTTGACAAAATAAGGTTAATTCATAATTATTGAAAATAATGTGGTTCAATTGAAATTGTTGAAATTTATTTTATTTGCAATTTCACCCATTTAAATCTTAAAATTGCAAAGTGACATGTGTCGCTTAATTAAGTTGTCACGTGTCACAGAGGTACCGTATTGTGACAAAATGTCAACTTAAGGTATCAAAATCGGACGGTCACAAACAAAGGTACCTTTTTCGGAAATATCACAACTTATGGTACATTTTTCGGATTTTTCCCGATAAGTAAGACGGATGTTAAGGAACTTTAAATTATGTCAATAGAATTTTAGATGGCCCGATGGTGCTTTTCATTATGGTTGTTGTAAGATCAACTTTATTTACTGCAGTAGCATTGTTATTAATTAGATGCTTTTCATCGGACAGACTAATCAAGTAGTCAAAGCCTTCACTCTTTTGATATTATGTAATTACTTAATTTGTCTCACTTAATTGATCAACAAAAGAAGGAAATAAGAAAAGTGAAAGATTTTAATGGAAAAGTAATAAAAATAAATAAAGTCGATATTGAATTGTTAAAGTGAAAAGTCATATATTATTTGAATGAAGAAAATAATAAAAATAAATAAAAATTGATAGTTAATTGATAAAGTTATAAATATGCGTGTATTATATTGATATTAATAAGTGTGTGTTTTGGTTTGGGAGGGGGGTGGATCTATTATAATGGAAATGAGAAAATTTATGGAACAATGAGAATCTAGGGAGGAGGCAAGTTCTTAATCCTAACCCGTAACTAGTTAAAAGTAAAATAATATTCTACCTGCACCAAAAGTTTGAACTTCTTGTTATCATGTTCTAATTATTCCTTTAGAATTTTTTATTAGCTTTGAATGTAGTATCTATTAATTTAATCATTTTGTAATATATTTTATTGAGTAAGTTTTTAGAGAACCTATTTGTAAATGGACTAAAAATGAATTGACAAACGTTAAGATTAAAATCATAATCATAAATCTATTAGTAAGAATCGGTGTTATATATAAACGTAAAACATGTGCATTTGCTAAGTATAATTTTTTATGGTTAAGTATCAATATTTACATTTAAAATAGTTGATAATACAAAATAATATCCAATACATACATAAAAATGTTTACAAATAAACATGGGCTCTTCTACGGTCAACAAATCTGCCTGACAACAGGCAATTGAATATATTTCATTGATCTAACGGTCCATATCAAATCGTCAAAGGTGGTAAGACGATTGCCCTATGAATATTTAAATTTAAAAAATACAAATATTATTCAAAATATCCAAATTTATCCACTAATTTTTAAGAAAGAATATAATAATATTTATTTTAGCATTATCTATTTTTAATTTCAGTACTTTTATATTTAATGGAATGAAGGTGTTACTTTTTTATTGGTTGTCTATTATCACACCGTTAAAAAGATTTTATTCAAAACGTTATACTTTTTGTCTAAGAATATTGGAAAGTCTCTTTTAAACATAAAAATGGACCGTATCTCATAAGTGTGTGTTTGTGTAAACAGTTAGTGTAAAAATTATAATAGAGAATCGTTTTTTTCCCCAATTGTAGTGTAAAATGTAATAATGCCACATATTAAAATTTGAATGAACTTATTACACTTCGAATGGGTATTGAAACTAGCCAAACTGAATACAATTAATATTAGTATGAGACACGTATATATGGTTAGACAACCTACACAAGAGTTTTAGGCTTTTAGCTGGTCTCCGATGGTGAGGTGAGCTGCACTCGTTTCTTCCTCTTTTAGGCTTCATTTGGTTAGAGAGAAAATGGGAGAAAAGAAAAAAAAAATAAGAAAAAATATTGTTTTCCACCATTTGGTAGTTTCAGGAAATTCTGGAGAATTTATGAAAATCTTTGTCAAATATATCTATCTCCACAAAATAAAGTAAGTTGTTTTCCCTTCATATTTTTCAGGAAAATCTTATTTTTCCTTATTTTTTTTCTTTTCTTTCATTTTCCCTCAAACCAAATGAAGCCTTACTCTTTTTTTCTTTTCTAAACTGGATTTTACTTTATTTTGAATTAGATTTATAAATTATATTAACAATTTTCGTGTAGGTTCCGTGTTTTTTTTTCTTTATTAACATTTTGAACGTTTCAATATATTTAAATATTTTGTATAAAACAATCGAATTTAAGTCGTAACATGTAAGGTGTAATGTAAAGATTTTTGAGTTTTAGTTTGGAGGGAAAATTTAATATGACAGGAAGTAGATGGTTTTAGCAATAAAAATATTAAAATATTGATCGGTTTGACTATGGTTATTACAGTATTACTCCAACTAGATAGTTAAAATGGAATGAATGGAGATGTCATGATTTTGCAAGTAAAAGTGAGTATGAGATTGAGTAGTAATGAATTTTGGGTAGATCGCCCAAGTAAAATAAGTGTAACTAATAAACCAGACATCATAAATCATAATCACAACCTTAATTAAGGGGCGTAGGACCAAACATTCACTTTCCATCAGATTGCCAGCAACTAATTAACCCTTCCACGTGATACTAATTAGTGCTTCTAGCCTACTAACTCAAAACCCAATAAATAAACTACCCAACTACAAAGTGACCGTTAACACACAAATATAGTTTACTAAGGAAAACATCACTCCTTTTCAATTTTCAATTAACTGGTGTTTTTGAAAACTTCCAAGTGAAATCAAAGATGGCTGGTTCAATAGGTTAGGATTACGTGTTTAAACCTAAAAATTTATGGGTTTAATTCTTGTCCAGAGCAAATTTTTGTTCTAATATAGTCTAGTTGTGATAGACTGATCACTATGTGATGATTAATATATGAATAATAGATATATTAGTAGAACTGGTATGATATGATTGTAATAGTGATATTCTAAAAAAAAACTTCAAATACACTACATTTTCTTGATCGAATTATTCAGTCAACGTAGAATCTAACAATATTCAATTTTAAAGAAATCACTTCTGTTACGAACTAAAGAATACAAAAATTCCTCCATCATTTCGAATATTAACATTAAAATGTAAACCATCATATCGTTTTTCTACCAGTGTTTCTAACATGTTAGTTTCACATTCAAAATTATTTGACGAAGGTATTGCTAAATAAACAGTAACTAATGAAATTGAGACAAATGGAGTAACATAATCTCAATTTAAGAAAAAAAAAATCAAAAATACTAGCATTTGAAATTTACCAATAAGTTGATTACAAAATATTTGGAGCTTAGAAAGTCAAAAAAAAGATGAAATATATAAATTAAAAAAAAGTCCGTGCATTGTATTAAGATACTACCTAAAATGTCTGTCATTATTGTAAGGAGTGGAGGGATAGTGTAGTAGTAGAATGTGACAGGGTTGTGACAATTTGAATTCACAAATTTGAACTTAAAGTGACAGTGAGTCCCTAGTGTCTCTTCCTCACCCAAACACACCTTTTCCTCTGCAACCGATTTAATCTCTCTTTCTCTCTCAGCTTGTTGAGTACATTCAATTCATCAGCTTCATTCAGAGCTCATGGCTGGTTACGTTGGCGTTTTGGTCTCCGATCCATGGCTTCAGAATCAGTTCACTCAAGTCGAGCTCCGTACATTGAAATCATTTGTGAGTTTTTTTTTTTTTTTTTTGTGCAATTGGAGTTCATTTTTTGTTACGATTCAGTTGTGATTTTCTTCGTTCGTTTCGTTGTAGTTTGTGGCGATGAGGAGAGAGTAGCGGTGGCGGTGGTTTGAAGCTGGCTGAGCTGCCGGAGAAGATGTCCAGGCTGAAGCACGTTGGAGAGAATCTGACCAAGGAGGAGCGAGCCGTGTTTCTTCAGGAAACGTATCAGAATATGGATGTTGATGTTGATTTCGAGCTCTTTCTCAGGGTAATTTTGATGAACATTCAGCGTTTTAGTTGCGATCCTCTGTTCTGTTTTCGGATTTGTATATACATGACGGAAATGCCTAAATGTTTCATGATCGGCGATCAGTGGTTGTTGTTTACAGTCTCTATTTGTTGATTTACATTTTGATTAGCGAACAAATCATGATCCTGCTTGATTGTACTTTGGTTCATGTGCTATAAGTAGTTTAGATGAAAATCTAAGTTAATGTAGTGATTAGTGAACAAATCATGATCCTGCTTAATTGTACTTTGGTTCATGTGCTTTAAGTAGTTCAGATGAAAATCTAAGTTAATGTAGTGATTAGAGAAAATCGGATTGGTGCCTTTTTGGTGTAGATTTTGCAGGAGAAAGCCAGATTTTCTGTCTCTATATCTATCTGGATTTGTTATTTGTATTTACCGTGAGTAGTTAATTAGATTGTTTTGTGGCAGGTTTATTTGAAACTTCAAGCTCTTGCGACAGAAAGGCGGGGAGGTGGAGTGAAGAATGCATCTGCGTTTATGAAATCTCCTACTTCCACACTTCTTCACACCATAAGCGAGTCGGAGAAGGCATCATATGTTGCACACATAAACAACTATCTTTCTGAGGATAAATTCTTGAAGAGCTACATTCGATAGATCCTGCTACAAATGATCTTTTCGAGATAGCAAAGGATGGAGTTCTTATCTGGTATTCTTTTTTGTTGCAGGCTGTTACTTGATTATGTTTGATGTTGATGATAAAATGATTGTAATTATTAATATTTAAAATTTGCTTTATGAATGCAGCAAGCTTATTAATGTTGCAGTACCTGGAACAATTGATGAACGGGCTATAAATACGAAGAAGATGCTCAATCCATGGGAGAGGAATGAGAATCATACCCTATGCCTAAACTCTGCCAAGGCAATTGGATGTACTGTTGTTAATATAGGGACTCAAGACTTTATTGAAGGCAGGGTATGTACTCCTGGTCAATTTGAAAAGCTTTGTTTACTTTAAGCAATTAACTTTTGCTGTTCACAGCAATCAACATCTGAACTGATGAATTGAGATACTTGTTGATAAGCTTTCAAGATACTTTGGCTATAGATCAAAAGCCTAGCATTCCCTATATCACAATCTCCTTTTGCTTTTCACAGCTGAATCGCTACTCGGTGATTTCAATAGTTATTCATGATTCAAACTGAGCTCAATATATTTGTTCCTGTACTTCGTAACACTAGTAGCATTTCTATTTCAACAAGCAGACATAACTGCTATAACCCCTTAGGTTTCACAGGTTCACAGCTACTTGCATTCACATTTGTATTAGATTTGGAAAATCCGCTCCTATTTCTCCTCTCTTTTAGGTTCTAAGTGAGCGTCAAACTTAAAAGGATGTAGTGTCTTTTCCTGGTATCATGTGATCATTATATTGTCAATCATATGCTGTCGTAGTCTGAAATATTCGTGTTGTTATCAAAAGTAACTTGTGTACTCATTCCTGGTGATTTCTAGCGCTATAGGCCTAGAATTAAGTTTTGGCAACACGCTTTAAATGTTTTCTACAAATGTTAAGGGATTCAGATTTTTATTAGATTAATTGATTCTCCTTGCGGTAAATACATATTTTAACTCATCCATTGATCAAACCGTTAACAGTTTTATTTGCTTTTGGGCTTTTTTCAGAGGCACCTGGTCCTTGGCGTCATATCACAAATCATCAAGGTGTGGATCAAACGTTAAACATATTTTATTGAGAATTGTTGCACTACTGATATCCCTACGCTGTCAAGTATCGAAGTTGGAACTGCCAATTGATCATTCTCAAGGAAACTATCTTTTAATCCTTTCAGTATATGCAATACATTGGAATTTAACACGCAACTTCATTTGTTGTTTTAGATACAACTATTGGCTGATCTCAACTTGAAGAAAACGCCACAGTTGGTCGAATTGGTTGGTGATAGCAAGGTAATCTGTCACTGTTTCAATTTCTTAAAAATAATAAATTACGCATTCAACTTTTGCTCATCTCAAGTATTTCAATGCAAAATGAATGCAGGATTTGGAGGAGCTGATGAGTCTAGCACCAGAGAAACTTCTTCTTAGGTGGATGAATTTTCAGTTGAAAAAGGCAGCTTATTCGAAAATAATTACAAATTTCTCATCTGACGTTAAGGTAAAAATGGCACGGAGTTAACACACTACGCAACCAGCCTTGTGCTACTTATAATCTTATGTGCCTATTTAACACGAGGCTTGTGGGACACTTAAGAGCAAAAGGAGAATCGTATTATTATAGTAGCTGTCCAGTGGATGCAGATTAGTTGCATACCGATTGTGATGCTGTTATTCTCCTGGTCTATAAATATCATCTGATTTGGACCGTAACTATATTTTGTGCTACTTGGCTGTCAAATCTAAGCACGCTATTTTTGTGATTAAAGCTCAACTGAACTTTCAAGAAATTATAAAGTCACTGCAAGTAGATGTTAGTTATCAACATAATCCCGAAAGAGCTAGGAAGTAAACATTGTACTTCAAAAATATATCTATTGATAAAATGTTTTGATTCGCTTTATACAGTTGTATCTGCAATTTTTTCTTTGATGGATGTTATTGATATTGGAATTATTAATTATTAAAATTCAATTGGACAGGATGCGGAGGCATATGCTCATCTATTGAATGTTCTAGCCCCAGAATACAGCAATCAATCTACACTAACAGTAAAAGATCATCTGGACAGAGCAAAGTTGGTTCTTGAGCATGCTGATAGGATGGGTTGCAAGCGATACTTGACAGCAAGAGATATTGTGGAAGGTTCTCCGAACCTTAATCTTGCATTTGTAGCACATATCTTCCAGCACAGGTAAGAAAAATGAGGAATGTGTCTTTTAGACCACATCATTTTACATGGCAATCCATTATGCAGAATATTAATGATGACGACATATCATGACTATTAAAACCAACACTCTTACTGAGACAAGTGATGCAATGTAAATTTTCTTTACTATTATAGCGGTCAAATTGGTGAATCAAAATTTGTATTCATAGTCATGCATTTGAGTACAGTTCTTCTTCTCTTATGTTTTTGTTTCTTGCTTTATATTTTTGCACTTGCTTCTTCCTCAATCCACAATTTACCATTCAGGAATGGACTCTCAACCCAAGCAAAGCAGATATCTTTTCTCGAAACTCTACCTGAAGACACACAGATCTCTAGAGAAGAGAGGTCCTTCCGTTTTTGGCTAAATAGTCTGGGAAATTCTTCGTATATTGACAATGTGTTTGAAGATCTCAGGAATGGGTAAGTGTATTATGGTAGTAAGTATTAACTAACAAGCAAAAAACTATTGCATTTTTTCTTTTTAACTATCATGATCCGTGACGACAAACTGAAAATCAAGCAAGTTTTTGAGAATGTTTCAGTCAGAACAATTCTGTGTTCACGAGAATATCCAGAAAATCAATATACTATAAACTGGAATTTAATTTGCTAAATAACCTTGACTTGTTTGCAGATGGATACTCCTCGAGACGCTTGACAAGGTTTCCCCTGGGATTGTTAATTGGAAACTAGCTTCCAAGCCACCAATAAAAATGCCCTTTCGAAAAGTAGAAAATTGCAACCAAGTTGTCAAAATTGGGAAACAGTTGAGGTTTTCCTTGGTAAATATTGCTGGAAATGACATTGTCCAAGGAAATAAGAAACTAATATTAGGTTTGTTCTCATGAAATCCCTTTTATCGGCTCTTTAGTAGCAGTTAAAATCTCTCACAGCGAACTAATGAGTCGTCTTCGGCTTGATTTCAGCATATCTATGGCAGTTGATGCGATGTAACATGCTCCAGCTTCTGAAGAACTTAAGATTCCATTCTCATGGTAAGGAGATTGTTGATGCTGACATTTTACAGTGGGCTAACAGCAAAGTGAGAAATTCAGCGAGCCAGAGCCGCATGGAAAGTTTCAAGGTACAGTTCAGAAGCCATATTCGTTTGACTGTTGTAGAGCATAATTTTGGTCACAGATCACTAATTGAAAACTGCATGTATCATACACATGCTGAGCCTAACCAAACCAAGGGACTACCACTTGGTTGAGATGATGAACTTTCTTTCTCCTAGTCAAAACATTGGAGTTCAAAGATAATAGATTTCTTTTACCTCATCTGCCCTTTCCCATGTAAATGGTGTTTATATTCATCCGTTGGTCATGATATATATTACTCCCTCCGTTCCAAAGAAATCTTTCCATTTTGATTTTGACCGGTTTGACCGCGAATTACTCTTAAACTATAATAGTAAATAATTTAATAAATCATATAATGAAAATTTACTTCGCGGTCAAAGTCGAAGACAGTTGACCGAATAGTAAAATGGAAATTTTTTTTGGAACGGAGGGAGTATTAAACTTCTTAACATTTCTAATGTCATACTCATTTGAGTGAAGTTGGTCCAAGTAGATGTCCTCTCGTGCATGCCAATTCTTTCAATTCCATGTGTCTCGGACAGCCTATTCCTCAGATAGCAGTGATTCTGTGAAGCACCCTAACTTAACTTGCAGAAACATGTCATATGTTCTGGTAGTGTTTTTGAGTAAGTACTCATTATACCAAATTGCAGGATAAGCGTTTGTCTGATGGCATCTTTTTCCTAGAGCTACTTAGTGCTGTGCACCCTAGATCTGTCAACTGGAGTCTTGTTACAAAAGGAGTTACTGGTGCGTATCTTTCTGCTCCACTAACTTATAACAACAGATTCAGAGTTTTAGAAGTTAAGAGATATATAGATGAACCTATAATCTGAGTGCTATACTCTTTGATTAAAACAGGGGAGGAGAAAAAGATGAATGCCAGCTACATCATCAGTATTGCAAGAAAACTGGGATGTTCCATATTTTTGCTTCCTGAAGACATAATTGAGGTATATTTTATTTCTAACCTTACTGATAACCTTAAAAGACCTCATTAAGCTTTTTAGACTCGTACTAAAGTGAACCGCTTATTGTTCTTGGCCAGAAAAAATAAAGAGGATAATGTTTGACTGTTTGTGTTGCTTTCATTTTCAGGTGAATCAAAAGATGATTCTTACATTGACAGCAAGTATAATGTATTGGACCTTTAAAAAACCTGCAGAGGAACGACAGTGTGGATCTTCAGACAGTGAGACAGGAAGCATTGTGGATACAAGCTCGAACTCAACACTGGATGATTCTGCTTCTGAATCGTCCCTAGATGACAATAGTAACTAGTAGTCCTTCAAACCGGAAAGAAAAAAAAAAAAAGTGCGAGCAGCAATCATTGCATGTATGTATTGATTCTTCATTAAAAATTTTGTATGCTTATAGTGTTTTCTTGTGTCTGTAGAAACTTGAGCTTGTTTTGCTGAGGCAAAAGCAACATATATGTGTATAGTCCACAAACATGTACTTTGAATCGGTATATAGGAAAGCCATTTGATTTGTATTCTATTGATTAAAAATTTGTTACCCATTGCAAAAGACTCGGTGCTTGTTTCAGTTGTTTGCAAACGCTTATTATTATTTGTAAAACTGTTAATGGGACTAGTAATTACGGGAATCACCTTCTTTCAAAACACTTGCAGCAGTTTTTAAGCTGATTAATAACAGAAGCATCTGTCTTGCAGATAGTTTAAACTGATTTTGCTACAAAGATGCAATTCATCAGTTTTAGACTTTTAGGTAAGTTGTTGCAGAATGCAGACATGCAGTAGCAGACTAGCACTGGCAATTACCCTTAACTCAAACAATGAGGAATAATGCAACAATGACAGAAAACAATAATCGAACAAACAATGAACCAAAATCAGAAGGCCAGAGACACAAGATTTAACGTGATTCGGCAATGCCTACGTCCACGGAGATCAACCAACAACTTTATTGATACTTAGGTTACAACCACACGACGTGACAAGAATAATCCCATATAAAAGATAAGAGCAACCTAATATGCTATTCTCCGAAGTATGATCCCTAACTTTCTATCAATCTTCTACGGTTGATATTCTAGTCTGATCTGATCTAAGTAACAAACAAGCTCCCTTGACTATATATAGAGAACTCAACTACCAAATCCTACTAGAACAAGAAAATTAATTACTAATCCTTCTAGCATAAGAAAACTAATTTAGGTAACCTTCTTGTATAAGGAAACCACCTAGAATTCCTTCTAGAATCAGAAAACTGAATTAGTTAGATGCCTAACTAATTCTCCAACTTTTCATATCCTAGATTTGATCATCACCGTTGAAATTTCCATATTTAATCTGAGTTGTTCAACGATCCATATCATTGTTGAGTTAACAATCTCACAATCTCCACCTTTAGCTCAATCAATGATCACATCAACTGATCTCAACGTATCCCTAAAGTTAGGACACAACCCTGAAAGTCTCCACTCCACCAAATCCAGACACAATATGAACTTTGGACATGGAAGAGCTTTCGTCATGCAATCAGAAGCATTCAAATAAGTCTGAATCTTCTTCACCCTGATCACACCTTTAGATATCTCACCCCTCATGCAAAACAACCTTACATCAATGTTGTTTCCATCATATGTGTCATCATCATCACTACCTGAACCTGGATCATCTTCCTGTCCTTTAGATATGATAAGCACTGCAACTTGTTCTTTTCCATGTAGCTCTACCTCAGACGCAACTCTATCAACTTTAAATTGGACTTCGGTGCATGTTACACCTCTTATAATAGTCTCCACCCGAACATGTGCAGATTTCTTTCTTGGTTTCAGCATTGTCCATGGTCCACCGCTGTCCCAAACCATCCTCCAATGTATCCTTATCCCTCGTGATACCATCCCACGGCTATTGAACACCTCATCTTCAGTGATAGCTCCTTCTTTGTCTTCAAGAAGCTGTTCTTTCACTTTCGGCTGTCTTCTGCCGCTCTCCAAGACACCATACCAGCCGGACATCAACCCTAACACCTGGAAAATCGTCTTAGGAATCCAACGGACAGAACCACGGGCCAATCGAAGCCTGGACGCGCCCTCACGCTCCAATAAACTGGACCTGCGTACGTTTTCTTCCTCGCGCGTGAAGCATACGTGCCCGGTGATCCAGCGTGTTCCAAATCGCAAATGCTCGATTAAATTGCGATTTTTGTCGTTTTCCATCCGTTCGGCGCGATTCTTTCGCCTGCTTGACCCAAATCAACTCCCATTGGATCCCAAACCCAAGAGAACTCCTTCCCAACTTCCGACGATCTTCTCTTGACTTCGATTGAGTTTGAATCCACCATAGAAAACGAATCAAAGCTTTTCACCTTGCAAACTGTCTCTAGTTTCGACGATATTCCTTTGGCATGTTTCTCGATCTCAAACCTTGTAGACATCATTGATGACAATACTTCCTTCCTCTTCCCACAGACGGCGCCAATTGTTAAGTTCAAACAATGAGGAATAATGCAACAATGACAGAAAACAATAATCGAACAAACAATGAACCAAAATTAGAAGGCCAGGGACACAAGATTTGACGTGGTTCGGCAATGCCTACGTCCACGGAGATCAACCAACAACCTTTATTGATACTTAGGTTACAACCACACGACGTGACAAGAATAATCCCACATAAAAGATAAGAGCAACCTAATATGCTATTCTCCGAAGTATGATCCCTAACTTCCTATCAATCTTCTACGGCTGATATTCTAGTCTGATCTGATCTAAGTAACAAACAAGCTCCCTTGACTATATATATAGAGAACTCAACTACCAAATCCTACTAGAACAAGAAAATTAATTACTAATCCTTCTCGCACAAGAAAACTAATTTAGGTAACCTTCTTGTATAAGGAAACCACCTAGAATTCCTTCTAGAATCAGGAAACTGAATTAGTTAGATGCCTAACTAATTCTCCAACTTTCCACATCCTAGTTTTGATCATCACCGTTGAGATTTCCATATTTAATTTGAGTTGTTCAACGATCCATATCATTGTTGAGTTAACACTCTCACAACCCTTATTTAGTGTGCGTTTGAAAATGATTTTACTATTTTTTTTTTTTAAGTTGATGAAAGTAGATTTTAAATAAATGTCATTAGTATTATAATATAATTTAAAAAATAGTTTTAAGTGGTAAAAACAAAAAATTTATAGACGGTTTGGATCACAACTATAATTGGTCGGATTTAATAGAGTTTTAAGAGATGAATATTAACTAAATTTTAATTGAGTTGTGAAAATTTGTGTTTGAAATAGAGTTAAAATTTTATAGGGTTTTTAGAATTGTTATATAGAGTGTGAAAGAGTGAAGTGATATGTGTAACATGTTTTAAGATTATTTAATTAATTTTAATGTTATTTGATTGGTTTAAGGTTATAATAAATGAAAAATTAAAGTGAGAGAAAAAGAATAGGTAGAGTTATAATTTTAATTGAGTTGTAAATAGTAGATGGATTAACATACATTGTTCCGATTCAATTTAAAATCGTTAGACAAATAGGATACAAATGCTAACTCAATTAGAACTTCATCCTAACACTCCATTAGTGTTTGGGAAAAAAAAACAAGTTAATGCAGTAGTTGATTTTTATTGAAAAATAAATTAATACCTAGAAGAAGCTATTGAATTGCTTATGTCGGTTTTGCCTTCTTTTTAGAGAATTTGTAGTAGAAGTTTTATTGCCTAGTAATTTTTTTTTCTACTTTAAAATCACGAAAACAGTTTTTGTGATTTTGATCAACTGAAGACAATTGTATATACTCCCTCCATCCCAGTTTCATTTACTCGTATTCCGTTTTGATCCGTCCCAAATTCAATTACCCATTGCTCTAATGAAAAATCTATCTCATACTTTATTCACTATCTCTCATACTTTATTCACTATTTCTCCAACTTTATTCAATATCTTTCCTAATTCATTACCATATCTCCTACTTTATTTATTTTTTTTCCTTAAAACTTGTGTCTAATGAATAATTGAAAGCTGACGGAGTATATTCTAAAAAAGACAATAGTATATAAAATTACATACATCACCCCATTAGATGGCCCTTCTCATCTGAAGCGAGTTAGTTCAACAATAACGTAGAACTAACAATTAGAGTATTTATATTACATATAAGTCCAAAAGTCAAATAAATTTTAATTTTGCCAAACACAACCTTTTACAAGATTTACTTCAAATTGCAAATTTAACCCTAACTTATAACATAATATATATTTACTCCAAAATCAAATTATATTCAACCTAATAAACATAATCTTCAAAATAAAAAGAAAATGAAAAAAAATTATAGCGGGCCTCAGGTGGCGGTGTCGAGTAGCTCAAGCCACCGGAGTCATTCAACTTCGCCACCGAGTTATAACTTACATTCACGGATACTCTGACTCAGGAAAAGTAACTTTCACTCAATCGAAGGCGTAATTAAAGCTCAATCGAGCTATCTCAAACCACGAAAGCTCACGGTGGAGCTCTAATTTTCTTCACAATTTTTTTTTATTTCTAACAAACTTTCAGTTTCTTTCAATTTGGCCCGAAACTTACTTTTTATTTTGCAATTAAGCCCATAAACTTTTTAGAAAAATATAATTATATTATGAAAATTATAAAAAGCCCCCAGAAATTTTTAATTCATGGGTTAAACAATAAATAAGGTACTCAACAAAAAATGTTAAACTGTAAAGGGTTTGAGTTGAATTAGGAAGAAGTGAGGGTTATCTTTTGAAATTGACAAAATAAAGTAGTATTTGACATCAATGCTTTGGTCAACCAAAAAATGGAAAAATGGACCTATATGTTATTGTTGAACTAACTGGTACATAGGTGTAATTAGAATATCTAACATGGGTACTGGATGAAATTCACCATATATTATATATCAAGGAAGTTGTTCATCAATCATGACCTATAAGAAGAATATTCCATTCTAAGTACATCGGATTCGCATATTTGCTCACCAAATCACTTAATTCGTCATCATGTGAGAAGTCGGCCTGAAATATTGAATTGTAATGGTTCGAAGATATAAAGTGATGCTTCAATCAGGAGAATTGGCTACGCACAACATTCTTTTTCCCTTAGCTAAGTTTTTGTCTCACTAGATTTCTCTTAGCAATATTTTTAATAAGGCAATATCCCTCGCATACCAATGATAGTCAACTTATGTTTATTTAAGGGGAGTATTATGAATAAATGTACTTATAGATAGGGGCTCTTCTACGGTCATGCTTTTGCCGACAATGACGTCTGATTGATTATACATCATTAGATTTTTTTTTATCTAACGGTCCATATCACATCGCCAAATGAGGTAAGACGATCGTCCTAACGCTATTTCGCCCTATGAATATTTAAAATTAAAAAATACAAATATTATTCAAAATATCCAAACTTACCCTCTAATGTTTAAAAAAAAAATTATAATAATATTATTTTAGCATTACGTATTTTTTAATTTCGGTATTTTAACATGTAATTGAACATATGTATATAATTATTTATTAGATGTCTGTTGTCAGGGTTGACTGTAGAAAAGCTAAAAGCTAGGTAGTTGTATCTAGTTAGTTACTTTTTGTATTTTGGACTTTTAGATTTCCCAATTTATTTGTATAAAATACTCCTGCATTCTACCATTGAACTTCTGGTTGAATATGAAGTGAAACTCTCTTCTACTCTATTACAGTATTCAAAACATACCTTGTATACAATGTAATGTAGCACCAGGATTCCATTTTATGGGCAAAATCTCATTTATATCAACTCATATGCACTTTATATACATCATGAATATCGGTGTAGCTATTGCAGGAAACAAGAAAACTGTACAGGCAACCCATCTGATGCTACTTGGCTTTACATGTTCTGGGGCCTGAAACTCGGAACCTGCAAGCTCAAACAGGAATTGAATCTTCTCTATTGCACAGGTTATCATTATGAACGGCTATCTGTTACTCTACTCATGTAAATGTCTTGAGTTAGGCTTGTTCGCATTTCCACAGATAACTGGAGCTACTTCATCTCGCCTCAGCAGTTGAACCAAGCTGTGGAATTAGAAGTGATGGTAAATCTCGATTCTGTATCCACTGCCCCAGAATGAAGCTAGACAAAGACCCATGATGGCCATAGCGACCGAGCAAGCAGGGGAGACAGCTTGAGTGCTGCCAAGAAATTGACTGGCAAGTAGTCCTGCCAGTGTTGAACTCTGCATTCCTGTACACAATGATATTGTCCTACAAACTTCTTCTTCTAACCTGTCAGATTACCACAAAACGAAATCAGTCACGACACAGTACAATGAGAGGGCCTTGTAAGCTGTATGATGACATCAAGGACATGAATTTTGGAAAACAAGGTTACTCTAAAACAACAGTGTGAAGTTTAGGAATGAATGTCTCAAAGCTCAAACATGATCAACTGAATTTGAAAAGCATAACAAAGGAAAAAAGACAAAAAAACTAAAACAGATTTGTAGAGTGAGCACATGAAATATATAAACATCAAATGGGTGACATACACAAGCATTTATGCTGCTATCCTCTGGCCCTCAAATTACAAAAGAAATGATGATTTAAGTCAAGAATGTATATCTATAACTGCATAATGTACCAACAAGTTTGTTCAGATAATAATACTCTGAGAAAAAGATACTACAAAACACCAAACCACAGCTAAATCAACTGTCTAGTTAATAAGAACCAAAATTTACCGTTGGATGGTGTTTCCATAATGATCTAGAACCAGGAAGGTGAGAAGTGAGAACCTCTTTAATATCGACTGTTTTCAACTATTATAAGTAATAAATCACAAATCTTTTTCTAACAGCATTGATCTGGACATAGCATTGTCTGTAATTTGATTTGTAGCTTTGATAAATTTAAATAGGTACATCATGCAAGGCAAAGCATCCATAATCGCCCCACTACTTCGTCCTTAGAAATTGTATTTGTAGGATTCTTTGGGGACATTGTGGTTTCAGAAAACATAAAATGCTAGCAACAGTAACAGGAAACGTGGCATTCTTTGGTTAGTTATATGGCTAAATATGGCCAGGAAACTATACTGTATATGCAAGACAAGATTACAATAAAATAAAGCAAAATGCAATAGTTCATAAGAGAAGGCTTGCCTCAATGGTGGAAATTTGCAGATCCAATAACCCAAGGTGAATGCTAATGCATGGAATGACAATACAGGAGCGACTAATTTTAGGCCCTCTGCGGAAAGAATTTGGCTTCTGTTGATAGCAAGAGGGCTTCCAATGCACAAGGATGTACAAATCATTGCAACAAATGGCATCAGAGGCTGCAGAACTGATACCACGGGTTTGGCATATGTATTCAACGCCAAGCCAAGAGCCACTGGAGCAAGAACCACCTGCAAAGGAAAATTCAACTCAATTCATGGATCACAAATTCATAATATGCCTTAGAAAACTGAAAACACCAATAATAAGTGCCAGCTGTTCTTTACCTGCAAAATTGACTTTGACATGGCAACCGCATCAACTGGAACAACGGAGCCAATGAGAAGACCGGTTAAGAGAGGAGTAATTAGAACTGAGGCAATAGTAGATGAGCTGGTCAGAAGTATGCTCAAGGCCACATCTCCTTTACTTAAGAAACTGGCGTAACTAGATAACTGAGCTCCAGCAACGCATGACATGAGAACAAAACCAGCATAGAACATTGGAGGCATCCCAAAAGCACGGGCAACAAACAGCCCAAGTGCTGGTTTCAGTGCATACTGAGCGATAAATCCGATAGATAATGGCACAGGTCTGCAGAATACAGTGACACAACCATAGAATGTTAACACAATATGAAAGTTCAAGCATAACCAAGAATGATAATCAAATTGACATTATAGCAAAAGGGAAGATCAGTGACCTCTTAAACGCAAGAGCAAAATCATCAAGAGAGAGTTTAATCCCAATGGACAACATAATACCTCCAAGCGCAGGAGCATACAATTCCTTCGACACCCTGCAGGTTTCTCTATCATTTAGACAAAAACAAGAACATACTCATCCCAATAAAGCAGTAAGAGAGCAAACCAAAGCGACATGGAAGATGTTGATATCTTATCTCATTCTTCGTTACCAAGTCATTATCCATTAAGTAGTTTTAAACCAGTTCTTGAACATGCACGTGCACAAGTAGTAACATCCACAAAGATGATAACTTTCTTTCATTATCAGATTAGTTACACAAAACATGTGAAAGTTTCTACCTTATCTTGACAAGAAGAAGATAGCTCTGTATGTCAATCTTCAAAATCCAGAGGACTATTATTCAATTACTTACTTGTAGCTAATGACATTTCATCAAACATCTTATATGCATAAAACAGAACATCAAAATCAACTGAAAAAGTATAAACAATCAGGTAGGAAAACTGACCAAGTGAATGTTGAAGGCTGTGAAAGAGCAGCAACAGCAGTGAGAGCAACGACAAAGGAAGCAAAGCAGACAAAAGTTGGGAAGAATCAGTCTTTTCCTGAGGTTCGACTGCAATTGGAGGTCGACGCCAAATGAGAGGAAGGAGAAATTGCCTTCCCTTTTGTGCAACCCAACTTTCCCTATAAACGGCGATGAGGTGGAGCATGCGACCAGAACCAAAGAAGACGCCTTTTTCTTGTTTCTCGCGAATCGATTTGGGTGAAAAGAAACAGTGTTATTGTTGAAGGTGATTTTAGAAGTGTTGGAGTGGAAAATGGATGTATTGGGAGGGGTATGGATGGATAGGAACGGAATTGATGACATTTCTTCTTCACGTCGTAGTTCGCCGGAGAAACCTGGTGGTTTCCGGCGGTGATTTTTGGAGGGGATAATAAGGTAATCAAAAGGAAGAAATGGTGGTTTACTTTACTGTATTTTAAGATTATATGAGGTACTAAGATTTATTGATTCGTTTAAAAAATTGAAGAATGTTGGGTTTTTTTGATGAATGATGAGATGAGAGTATTTATTGTAATTATTAGAGTAATAATTATATTAGGTGTAATACTGGTAGAGATGATGAGAGAGACAATAGAAGAGAAGAGGAGAAGAGAAGGGTTCTGTTAGGCTGGTAGCAGAAGATAAATATCCATGTTATTAATTAAAAAGTCTATGTTGTTAATAAAATAAGTCTTATTGTAATATTAAAAAAATACACTAATGTTGAGAATATAGGTGTTTTGATTAATAACATCGATGATTTCTTTTGTGATATAAAGTCTACAGATAAATTATCTAGAGACCGTCTCTCATGAGACTTACTCGATAATTGACGGTCTATATATAAAAATAAAATTTGATATTAGAGTAAATCTTTTGAGAGGAACGGTATCTAAATAATAAAATCATTAATGTTATTAATCAAGCATCTACATGTTTTAACATTAATATTTTTTCTTCGTATTACAATGAAATTTATTTAGATTAGCTACATGAAGTTTTGATTAATAATATTAATTATTTTAGTGATAACGTAAAGATACATAGATAATTATCTGTTAAATA
This sequence comes from Plantago major, assembly GCA_026545765.1. NCBI lineage: Eukaryota > Viridiplantae > Streptophyta > Magnoliopsida > Lamiales > Plantaginaceae > Plantago > Plantago major. The sequence continues at coordinate 53,539 of JAIFAC010000419.1, forward strand.
TCTAATGAGACTTTTTGTGTTGATATTATAAAATGAAATGGCTTCTACTTTGTCCGACCCGTGATTGTATTGGTTTCGAATTGACTTCTCGATTTTCCCCACTTTGCTCAACCGTCTTTTCATCTTGACTTGGTTGCTTTGATATTCTCTTTTGTGAATATCACTCTTAAAAGAAAAAGAAAAAAGATGTGGAATCATCATTCTTAAAAGAAAAAAAAAATGGAATTGTGAATAATATTCATACTAACATCGTATAACTTCATAGTAATAAGTTGAAATGAGTTTCGAACTTAGCAATCGGAGACTATGTTTAACCGGAGACTTGTCCCTTGATTGAATCTATATGTTCTTTTATCCACTCTCTATACTTGCATTGTTGTAAATTCTTAGCATAAAACACTAGTTAACCTACTCAATCATTAAGTCTAGATCGTTTTGTTTGAGATAAATCGACATAAAAGTTGACAGATACTAAAACTTCAAGAAGTACTTAGCCATTTTTATATGCCATCAAAATTCTAACACAATGACAATTAGAAAACAGTTCGATAGTAGTTAACGTTGCCAACCCAAATGGTCAAATTTCAATCCACAACGCACAAAGTAACAAGTAATCTTTCAATTCGTTCATGAGCTTGTCTGATAAGGATGATCGTAGTTTTACGTAAAAAAATAAAATATACTTATGATAAAACGGGAAATTGTGAAAGTTTACTTTTAGTAGTAGATGTTGTATATTTATTGTAAATGAATTTTATTTTTTGTTGGATATGGTATGGAGTAGTTAGTAATGTATAAAAAAAAAATTAGGACGACTAATAATGATAGATGTATAAAATTATATGGAACGGATGAAGTAATACTTAGATTTTCTTTTTTCTAAATGAAGTGTAGCTATCAAGGAAAAGGGTGCTCCATCCGCAAAAGAAAAATTTTAATTTACGCACAAGTGAAGACAAAAACTTCTTTTAGTTAAATTAGTAACTGATAAAATAAATGATATTTCCTTCATTTCCTATAAAACTTTCCATTAATTTTCATTTTATGATTTTATTAATATTTATAATAATAGTTTACGATCAATTTGTGGTTAAAGTCGAATACAGTTGATCGGTTAAAGTTAAAATGATAAGTTTTATAGGAAATTGAGGGAGTATATGATTAATTTTTATGGAAGCATTTAGTAACTACTACTCCCTGACACATTTGACTTTTTAGCGTTTTTAAATCGATTTTGACCATAAATTATACCTAATTTATATATGGAAAACATTTAATAAAATTATATTCTGAAAGTTTATGAAGTGTACTTTCATAATATAATTTGGTTAAATATTTTTTCATGTATAAAGTAAGTAATTTGTGGTCAAAATCAATATCAATAATTACTTAAAAGTCAAATGTCATTTGTTGTGGGATGAAGGGAGTAATATATAATACTACTAGCATTGAATACAAACAAATCATTTTTTTGATTAAGCTGCATAGCACATTGAAATTTGGAGTAAGAACGAAAAAGAAAAAAGAAAAAGGGAAGAGCAAGTACAGTGTAGAGAGACGTGGAACATAATATTCCGTTGTATTGTAGTGTGTAGGATCCAAATTCGTGTAAAAATCAACCTGACAACTCCTTTTGTTTCATTTGGTTTGAGCCCACAAACAACCTACGGCCACAATAAGCCCACCAAGCACTACTTCTCGAATATTCTCCACAGGTAAATATGTAGCACCCCACAATTTAAATTTGGGTAGAGTAACTATAGGGGCCAAGTGATTACTTTGATTCAAAAAGAGCCCAACTCCTTTTATACAAACAAAAAAAAAAAAAAAAAAACACGCCTGAAATGTCCATCTGACCCCCTATTTATTCACTCACCCACCTCATATTTGTTCATTCACAACAAATTCACTCTCTAATATCTTTCTTCTCTCTCAAAAACCCTCCAACATCCATCCCTCCGTCGTGCACCACCACCACCAGCCAACCACGCCAAAACTGCCTCTCCTTCTCCACCACCCCGCATCTTCTTCCACCCACCCACCACCACCGTCCTCCCTTCACCACCTCGCCCACCACCTCCCGTCCTCCCTCACCAGCCTCCAACCCACCACTGTTTCAAACAACCAGCTCCGCCCCACCACCTCACCACCACCGGCCCCTCACAGATCAGTCGCACCACCACGCTCCAAGATCCGCCATATCTACTATATATCCGGCAAGATCTAACAAGATTCGTCCAAGATCTGAGAAGATCCATCAAGATCCGTTCAAGTTTACCAAGATCCTTCAAGATTTGAGAAGATTCGTATGGATATTTTTTGTTTTACTTTCTTAATGTTAGGATTTTGTGTCATTCGTGTAAATTTCTGGTAATGATCTGTCCATTTGGTGTAGATTGCAATGATTCATTCATTCTTTTTTTCTCATGCGGATTGCGATTTTTTTTCATTTTTGTACATATTCTTTTTATATTTTTATTGTTGGATTTTTACAGTCTTTATTTATAAAGTTGATTAATCTGATCATTGTATTTATAACTATGTCAATCTGAGATTTGTATTACATAACTCTACTAATACAGTCCGACTAAATTTATAACTATGCCAATATAGCCGGATTGTATTACATTACTCTACTAATACAGTCGGACTGTATTATCGATATATAAAATACAGTCAAACAAATTATGAAGAGGTGTAATAACTTACGATTCTTGTTGGAAAATGGAAAAAAATGAACAAAATATGAATTGAAAAATTAGAATAAACAATTAAAGAGGTGGAAAAATTATTTTTAGAAGTGTTACCTATTTTTTGAATAGGTAAGGGGATAAATGTCCAATAGGAGAAGTACAAAAGCATTTGGCCTTTTTTTTTTTTTGATTTTGTCAATTTATTGAGGCCTTTTTTTGTTATTTGGGTACAAAATTGGTCTATGGCACCAATTTTCCCTTTAAATTTCATCCCTTACCTCTTAATACCTACGGTTGTTATTCAAACAAGTTAACTCAACTGTTGCGATTCAACAATTAATCGATAACAAATCAAACAATCGATCAATCTTTCAAACAAGATTGATCAAAGCATAAGAACAATACAAACCTGATGATTTACGTGGTTCGGCATTGCCTACATCCACGGGAGTAACCAGATTCTTTTATTGATCAACACAATGACAAAGATCTGACAAAGCTTGATCAATATCGATTCTGAAGAAAGCTTGAAGAAGAGAAAATCGAGAAGAATGAAGATGCGATTATTTACATTATACGTAGAAAACCTAATAATAGAAAAATGAAAGCATAAAACTATTTAAACTCCTTTCTCGGCCTTCACGTCGTTCTCGACTTTTGATCGAGCGAAATAGCGTTTACATTTTGAAACACGACTTTTCCACAACATTACGTTTTGTTGAGAACTCACACTAACTTCATAGCTATTGCATCTTCTTCTTCCTTTTAAGTCTCCCTAATTCAATCTACTTTACAAATCTCCACCTTAGATTGAATTCCTCTGTTACTCAAAAATGCATTCCTAAGGTTGGAAGCGGACCACATGCACTTTCATCGATAATGAAAACCTGGAACTTAGAAAGCTGGCAAGCTTTTGTTAAGCTATCTCTGCCGTATTACGATCAATATGAATCTTCTCAACTCGATGCTTCCTTGACTATTACATCTACGATATATACGATCTTACATCTATGTGTTTTGTCCTCTCATGATACACTTGATCTTTGTATATAGCTCTTTGATTATCACAATATATTGAGATCTACGATAGACACGAAGCTCCTCAAACAAACCTTTTAACCATAATGCTTCTTTTCTTGCCTCGGTAAAAGATAAATTAACTTCTATAGTTGAGAGTGCAACCACATATTCTTTGTGAACTTTTTCCGACTTATAGCGATCCGTAGAGAGTGAACACATACCACATGTTGAACTTCCTTGTATCGATATTATATGCATATCGGCATCTACATATCCCACTAGAGGCGATCGGTAGCTTCAATCACTTTGAAACGATCCATGATCTATTGTTCCTTTTATAAACCTCGACACCTTTCCACGACTTCGGTGAGCATACCGGGATTACTCATGAATACTAATAACACTCATGGAATATGCGAATCCGGTTTGCAACATATCATGGTGTACATAATACTACCAACTACACTTGCATAAGGAATGAGTTCCATTTATGCTTCTCTAACTTCGATAACGGTCATTGAGCATTTGAGACTTTTATACTTTGACTCGAGGAGATCGGGATCACGATTCATCTTATATATTTAGTCGAACTTTATTAAGATAGCTCACGTGAGTAAGAGTAGTCACTTGTTGATTTATTATACGTGTATATCCATGCGAATCCTCTTTGCATATCCCAGATCTTTCATTTCAAACTCCTTGTTGAGACTTGTCTTTACTTCTTCAATCATCAGCTTGCTTTTCCCTGCAGTCAATATATCATCTACATAGAGTAGTAAATCTGATGAAACATATCTTTATCTCGATATGATAAATGCAACTATCTCATGTTGCTTCTTTAAATCCCCGGATATCATAAAGACATCAAATCTCTTATACGTTGTCTTGGAGATTGCTTGGACCATCTGAAATTTCTTGAGTAAACAAGCTTTAGTTTCAGCATTGTTTATTTTTACTCCATCAAGAACTTTCATGTATATCTTTTCTTCAAGATTCCCATGTAGAAAGGCAGTCTTCACATCCATTTGTTGTAGATAGAATCCATTTTGAGTAACAATTGATAACCTGATCTGATTGAAGTGTGTTTTAACCACAAGAAAAGATTTATGTGTAATCTACCCCTTCTCTCTGTGTAAAACCTTTAGCAACCAATCTAGCTTTGAGTCTCACTTTACCACCAATTGCATCTTCATCTTTCTTCTTGAATATCCACTTGCATCCCCACTAGCTTAGTGTTTTTAGGCACAGTAACAATATTCAGGTTTCATTCTTATAAAGAAATTGACTCTTCTGAATAGCTTTCATCCACGAGAGGTTTCTTATGACGGTAGCACTTGAGATAGTTGTTTGGTTCTCCATAATAAACATCTTGACACCTTGAGAGCATAAGAACCATATAGGATTTCCTACTCTCCCAAACCATACATAGGTGCTTGCGGTAGATCTCCTTGTTACATCGATATGTAACAGTTGATATGAAGATCTCTCATTAGCTTGATCATCGATTGTCGGATATATCACCGATTCGTGTACTATTGTATCAATGACTTGTGTATCAAGTACATGCTCCACCTCGATGTTGATATTATCTTGATCTTCATCGATTGGTAGAGGATATACATGTTAGTGCTTGATATGCTTTGAGACTTGAGAGGCATTATTTTCTCATTAAAAATAACATCTCTACTAAGAAAGGATTTCTTCTTATCAATACTCCATAGCTTGTACCCTTTAACACTTGTTGGGTATCGAGAATACACACCTCGATGCTCTAGCATCTAACTTGTCTTGTTTAGTGTAGACAAGACCAGCATCAAACACCTTCAAATGATCATATCAGGAACATGACGGACAAACTTCTTGGTGTTTTAAACTTTAGTGCGAAGTGGGGCTTCTACTTATCGGATAACCATTTGTATTTGACTTCTCCCCGAATCTTTTGACAAGCGAACTTATGAGCATACACCTTATCCTCTATAGGATAATCTGTTGTATCTCTCTGACACCATTTCTTTGAGGTGTACGAGGATGGTTCTATAATAATTATGCCCATACATTTGCGAAATCATTGAATTCACACAGCAGATACTCGATCCATTGTCGATCCTTATATATCTCAACTTTCTTTCGGTTTGATTTTCAATTTCAATCAACAATCTCTAAACTTAGAGATGCTTCATCCTTAGTTTAACACCATTAGCCAGACCTTTCTTGAGTAATAATCAATGACAGACATGTAGTACTTACCACCACTTAAAGTCTCAGTCCTTGCATGTCCCCATAAATCAGAATGCACATAATCAAGTGGTCCCTTTGTGAGCTTTACCTAAAACACAATTCTCACGAAACTTCGATTTAGTGATTTGATCACCTCCCGAGATCTGCTTTGTGACTCCTTTAGTCCCTTTCCAGCGATATAGGCTAATCTCTCATGCACGGTTGTGTTTTATCATCATTTGATACACTAGAGTCTATACCAGAAACTACTCCACCTTGCATGATATACAGACCACTGATCAAATATGCCTTAATAACTGGTGTATTACCTTTCATAACTTGCATAACACCATTCTCATAACCATACTTCTATCCCATTTTATCAAGTGTTCCTAGGGATATCAAGTTTCTTTTCAATGCAGGTATATATCTAACATTTGTGAGAATTTTGACAACACCATCATGCATCTTTAATCTTATATTACCAGATCCCTTGACATCACATGCATAATCATCACCAAGAAGTACATTTCCTCTATTCTCATATTTGAAATTCTCAAACCACTCTTTTATAGGACACATATGAAAAGAGAAACCTGAATCTAATATCTAATGCAATTCACATTTAGATTCAGTGATAGAGAGTACATCAACATCATCATAAGTTTCTAGTGATTCTGTCGGATCTGCTCCATTGGCTCCACCTTGATCTTGTGCCTTCCCCTTTCTTTTCCCTCTCTTTAGCAGGAAGCAGTTTTTCTTTAAATGACCAGGTTTCTTACAGTGAAAACACTTTCTCTTCTCAGTGTTATCACTCCCTCCATTGTTAGACTCCTTCTGATGCTTGAATTTACCACTCATCTTGCTTCTTCCAGCTTGAGCTTTGTTCCAGGTTTGCTTCACCAACAAACTCTCAACAACTTGATCAGAATGATTTCCAGTGCTCTTCTGATCAGGTTTGTTCCTAAATGCTTTATCAACATCAGAAGCTTTCAGATCATCTGGTTTTGTCATCACTATTGCATCAATGAAGTGCTCATAGCTTCTAGGTAGTGAGCTCAACAACATCACTGCCTTATCATCATCGGCCACCTTCACATCTAAAGATTCAAGCTCCATACACAACTTATTGAACTCATCAAGTTGATCAATGATTGATCTATCAGATCTCATCTTATATGAGAAGAATCTTTACTTGAGATGAATCTTACTTGCAGTGGTCTTCACATGATAGAGAGACTCAAGTTTATCTCAGACTCCTTTAGCGTTTCTCTTTGATTACTTCTCTCGAGGCTTCATCTCGGTGAAAGAATCACGATTATCGAGCCTTTCCAATGATGTGTTCTTCGGCATCATCAATATCCGTAGGAAAACCATTATCTCCAAGCAATGCGTGATCGATCCTTGTTGTACAAGTAATGCCTCCATTTCACTTTCCATAAAGTGAAATCAACTTTCTCTGTAAGCTTCTCAATATCAAACTTAGCCATTGAATCCATTGATTACGATTATCGATTTGATTTCCCACAGGCGGTGCGGTTATTTGCGATTGATAATCAATCGATAACAAATCAAACAATCGATCAATCTCTCGAACAAGATTGATCAAGGCGCTTGAACAATAAAAATACAATCATTTAATTGGTTAGACAATTGCCTACATCCGCGGGGTAACGGAGATTCTTTTATTGATCAACACGACAACAAAGATCTGACAAAGCTTGATCAATATCGATTCTGAAGAAAGCTTGAAGACGAAAATCGAGAGAAGAATGAAGATGGCGATTATTTACGGTATATGTGTAAACCTAATAATAGAAAATGAAAGCAAAACTATTTAAACTCCTTTCTCGGCCTTCACCGTCATTTTCCGACTTCCGGTGAATCGAGGCGATAACATTTACATTTAATAGAAAACGACTTTTCCACACTATTACGTTTTTTGAGAACTCACACTAACTCATAGTTGATGCACTTCTTCTTCTTCTTCCTTTTAAGTCTTTCTAATTCAATCTACTTCCACATCAACAATAATCAACACCTGAAAACACAGGAACATCAAGATTAACACTCCTGATCGAGAACATAGAAATGAAAAATCAACACCCGAGTTTTCGTGGTTGACCGAATCGACAACCTACATCCACGAAGATCACCAAAATCAATCAATTACATGTTGCAGCGATAGTCTAGCAATAATCAATTCAGTTGCTCGAGGAATGTAAAATCTTCTAATTTTAGCTATCAACCCTAACCGAATCGATGTGAGATAAGCGCTTTTACAAGAAATTAAATGAGGTAAATGCTCGACAAACTATCACAATGAGCCGAAAAAACTATTTATAAAGCGGATCGAAGAATCGCGAAATTGTCTTTGAAGCTTTCCCATTTTGTTTGTGACTTTTCCGCTCATCTTACGGAATTAATCGAGCCACTCATTTTCCTATAATAGATCAAAGTCAATCTTAGTACTTGAACTTATGAGCAAACTTTCATTAATTCTTCTCCTTTAGCTCATATCACAATTAACAAGTGATCTCACAGTATCCATGAGGTTAGGATACAACCCCACATGGTGTCATACCAACCAAATCAAGACATAATATAAACTTAGGCCCATGTAAGGCTTTAGTTAGTCTATCTGCTACATTCTTAGAATTGTGAACCTTTTCCACTTGAATCAACCCTCTTAAAATGATGTCTCTGACGAAGACAATCTCGCGTCAATGTGTTTCTTGCGCTCATGATGTGCAGGTTGTTTTGCTAACAAGATTGCACTTTGGTTATCACAGACAATGTTTATATGTGTCTGACTTAGGGGTGTGACAGACGAAGCGTTCACGAAATGTTAAGTGAAAAAGCTCGTCGGCCTTCGATTCGAGTTCGGTTTGATCGAACCGAACATGTTCGAGTTTTTCAAACCGAACAAAGACCACTTTTATTCTTTATCAAGTTTTCTCTATTGTTCGCGAACACAAACACCAATATATATATATATATTTATGTATGTATATATATATATATATATATATATATATATATATATATATATATATGTATGTATGTATGTATGTATGTATGTATGTATGTGTGTGTGTGTGTGTGTGTGTGTGTATGTATGTATGTATGTATGTATTTATATATACACACACACTATATCACACACATGAAAATTCATGATATAATTATGGTATTTTAGGCTTAAAGAGTTTTCAGTTTGAAATTTATTATTGTTGTTTATGGTGTTGTAGTGTACTATTTTATTTTATTTTATTGTAAAATTTATAATTTAGAGCTTTTGTTAACATAAATGGACAATCGAGCATAAGCGAACCGAGATGTTGAATGCAAGCAGGCGAGCATCTTGTTGAACACGAACAAGTAAAAAAAAGTCGAACCGAACTCGAACATTAATTTGTAATGTTTGTCGAACATGGACACGAATCGAACATACCTTCTATCGAACAAACGTACAATCGTTAAGCCACATGTTCGGTTCGTTGGCCACTGATGTGCACTCAGAGATTTCGTTTTCCATTGTAGAACACCTTAATCCCTATCTGATCAAGATTAAATTTATAAGTCGGAAGTCCTCCAATCCACAGTTTATAGCGGAAAGTTGACCTGGGATGTCGTTCTCCACGGACACTTAGCATAGGAACAAGAAAATAACGTTGTAATTGAATGTAGAAAAGTAAACAGTTAAATCTTAGGCAGAATAATTGAATCGCAATAAACCCTAAATTGCTTTGTTTGTAAATCAATGATGGAAAGGCGTAAAGGTTCCCCAACCTCCTCTATTATACTACTCCAACTTCCTAGTTAAAATCCTACGTGATTACCTCTAACGGCAATGAGGGCATAATACTATGGTGCTCAAGCGCGATCGCACGAGTACCCCCTCGATTCGATGAAACTAATGTGTCCTCAATGAGAACATCACATCATGAAGGATGTATAGAGTTGTATTAACCACGATTTACGTCTAATAACTATTCCATTAACATATCAAGGTATGTAAAGAAGTAGCAGCGAGTTACGGTTCACCTTTACAAAAGAAAGTTAGCTACTCATAGTAATCTAGAGCAATCGAAAATCTAAGAAGAAAGGAAGAAGAAGCTTAGTCTCGATGTCTTCGTCTTGCTTCTAGGGTTTCCTCATACAGGTGCTGACGGCCAGCAGTTTGGGGTTTCACTTCCCGATGGTGGTTCTCTCGGAGAGGCGATTTGTGAGTTGTGTAGAATTTTGAGACCACGAGGTCTTATTTATAGTGAAATCTCGAGCTCGAACCGCCATTCTTCAATAACGAAGGTTTAGGAAGGCGGGCTCTAGCTGACCGGAGAAAGCGACCCATCGAAGCGAAGCTTCACTGCGGTCCCCTGGACGCGATCTTCGATCTTCGACTTGAATCTGTTTTCTTCGTTCTTCAATTTCGAGTTTTGTAACTTCATTTCCTCGAAAAGTGGTCTTCAACAAAGTTGTTGCATCTTCAATTATCTTCGCATCGGTTGGTCGCATGACATGTTTTGACTCCTCGAACTCCGTGCAACGGTCAATCTGGCGTATTCTCTTCCTTGTCCCGATTTGGCACAATTATGCCGTTTTGGTGCCTGGCATCGTGCAAATCCTCAAAAACGTGATCATGACCTCGAAAACCGCAAAGTTGTTAATTGACCATAAAATGATACAAATGTTGCATCTAAGGCAAAAATGAGGGTCTAAAAGTATGCTATATCGCACATTTCATTGTCACATTACCCCTAGTCAACTCAAACCATCTTGCTTGATAAACCTCTTAACCACATATATAGCTTCTTTAACTGCTTCTGTTAAAACCAGGAATTCTGCCTCAGCTGTAGAAAGAGAAACTATAGGTTGTCGATAAGATTTTCAGCTTACTGATGTACCAAACAAAGTGAAGATAAAACACATAATGGACATTCTTGTAACCACATTTAAGGCGTAATCCGCATCCATGAATCGACTAGAGGAAAATCAAAGTTACTAGTTGCATTGAAACTCGAGACCAACACGAGATTCTTTTATGTATCTCAATCTGTTTTCTTTGCTTCCCGATAGGCATTACGAGTTTCCCATATACCTACTTATGACACTCATAACAAAACCTAAGTCAGTGCAACATAACACATCATACGATGCTTCCTTTGCACTTGAATAAGGTATTGTTAACATCGATGCACTTCACTCGGAGACTTTCGACATTATTCGATTGATAATTTTAACACGAAACAATAGGAGTAAAACGGGTTTGCAAGCAGACATATTGAATATATTGACACCTTTTGTAAAAACCGATCTGAGTGAATATTAGAATAATACACAATATCTCTGCAAATGTCCATTCCCAATTCTTTTGTTGCTCCCATATCCATCATGTCAAACTTCATGCTAAGCTTCTTCTTAATATCACCAACAGCATAAGTTGACTTACTTGCAATAACCATATCATCTACATATAGTAGAAGAAAAGCTCTATGTTCGATTCGGTTCGGTGATAGGTAGTAACTCGTATAGGATGTTAGGTCTCTATGTAATTTTATTGTTTTCTTTCCAAAAAGACCAAGACATCATCATCGAGGAAGTTCTGAAGAGTTGAAGACTCGGTGAAAAGTGAATAAGTTTTCTGAAAATAAGGCTACAACTCTCAGAAAGCTTCAAGGAATAAGTGAAAATCTAGACATAGTAGGTTGTGATGAGAAATAGCTTTTTGATAACCAAAGTTTACTAATGGAGGGGAAAGACTACTCAAACTTTCTAGGTTATCTTTCTATCCGTTGGAAAATGGAAAAGCAAACGGTACAGTGCATTTAATGCACAGTCCGTACTTTATGAGAAAAATGCTTCAATCTTCTCACTACAAATGATAAAGGCAAGACACTTCTTGAGTTTCTTCGTGTACCATAGGCACTGAAACATTGTGATTAAGGTATAAACGGTCTTGACAAAACCATCGACTCAACAGGCGTGTTAAGAAGAAGGGAGGAACTACTTAGTTGGATTACTAAGGAAAACCCCTTGGAACAAGGTTAAGGGAGGAACTACTTAACTTGGGAAGTTCAAGAAAACCGCTTGTAGGAACCAGAGTATTTGACTTGGGAAGTCAAAGAAAGAGGGTTCAAGGTTACTAAGTTGAGAACTTCGGGTTAAAGAGATTTAGCTAAGGATAGGATTTTGTAAGGAACCTCAATTTTATGTCTTAGTAAATTCAAGTTCTTGTGAAGGGCGAAGTGGATTAGTTGAAGGATTAAATACCACTATAAAGAAGTGTTATTTAATTCGACAATTTACTTTCATCAACTTAATTGTCTAACTGTTTAAAGTAGATTTGCCCACTGAAAGCACACACTCAGTCACTTAATTGTAAAAGACTTATGCACTCTGAAAGGATAATTACCAACAAATACTTGTACCTGCTGAGAAATTTATTTTGGACACAAAAAGTTTTAAAGTCTATTCACCCACTCCCTCCCCTCTAGGCTTTAACCTTGTTGTCTAAGAGAACAACATTGAGCAATGGAAATCGGAAGACCACTTCCATGCCACTAATTCTTATATCCTCAACACCATTGGTCAGAAGAGCTAGTGGCAGTCCCAACGACCAACAGTGTGGGGATGGGCCATGAAGAGGGTTAGACCACTCCTGTGCATGACCATCATTTTTTTTGTGGTCATGTCACTAAAAGCATGATGGAAAATCGCCCATGTGGTAGTGGTTGTGAGTGGTTCTTTGGTTTGGTCGTAATTTTAAAAAAAAAAATTCTTTTCATATTTGGAATATTATTTATAAGAGTATTTGAAAATTAAAATCTTTAAAATTGGATTCCAAAATATTTTTAAAAAAATCGAATCAGAACAAAATCAAATGCTGACTTTGTGAAATGTAAGATTTCAATCCTTACAATGATAGATTTTGTCTATCTTTTGGGAAGAGAAGTACCATTGAATACATGACATTGCACCCATTATTAGGATAATTTGGAGCTCATTCCATGAATTGAATTCCAACCTAATTAAATTTAATATGAATTTGAAAGTCTCATTCAACATAAATTTTGACTCATTTTCCTTACACTACACTTGTGCTCACAACTTAGAAATGTCTTCTTCCACCTCTGATGCAATCTCTTCTTGCGGATATGGACGAAGCCTGAGAAGGATGCTCGTACCTAGCTACAAGACCCACAGTTTTACAATGGTAAGGTGAACAAGGTAGGTGTCATCTTCATGATTAAACACTACTCAAGTCTGTCGAGTTAGGCTTGTGGCATTACAATCACAAAATCAAAGCCGTGGCATTAAGATGTCTGTCGAACAAGGTGTTAACTACACGAAAATGATATGGTAGAGGAGTTGGAGAAACTATGGGGGAGGCACTTCACCCACAAAAAGGATCCGCAATTGCACTGGCCGTGGAATTGACTTTTCTACAGGTAGGAATCAATGTCACTATAGGGTTTGGGCTGAAATACGTACTTACGATAATAATGGTGATTGGTACTATATTGTTGGGGAACCACTTTAGTTTGAACTCCAACAATTATTCAAGAAATGTACATGTGAGTGTTCGAAAAATGATCCAAAACCTCCATCTCCACCATTATGCGAAGACATTCCATTTGATGATGCAGTAGCTCAGAGAGTGGTCATGTAGGTTCTGACATGTAAGGGTTGTCGGTGTGACAGTTTTTTCAGAACAACAAATCACACCCAAATTTTCATGTTTATGCATTTTGTACTTATAGTGGTTTGTGTTTGTAATATCAGTTTAACATGTGTTATTATGTTAGGTTGTATTGTCTAAACTATTATTAATGAAAGGGGTGACTGTTGGTATGATTAAACAAGTACAAATTCATTTATTCAAATCATAAAAACAAAGTACTCCTCCACTACCCAGCGTCTGGTTAAAACAACGTACTCCTCCACTACTTATGCCACTTCTCACGCTTTCGATTGATTTATCGTAGCGTACACTTCCCCTTTTGGATGGATAAACGTGGTTGAGTATTTCAGGAGCTGTTTGAAAGGCTATTTTCATAAAATCTGTAGGCATGTTTGAACTTGTTGAACCTGTGTTTTAAAAGATTTCTCTTTGGATTCAGATTCGGAATCCGTATCTTGGTCGAGGAATGGACATTTTTGGTTGGGAAAATGAAAATTGGGAGGATTTTCAGAGTGTTTTGAATTTAAAATAGAGAAAGAAGGGCGAATTGTGAGTTGATAGAGTTCGAAAAAATATGGTCGTTTGTATAATTTTATAATTCAAAAGAAAAAAAGGAAAAAAAATAAATTTTGTCCGGACCAATAAAGTCCGGACACATGTCCCCAACTAATTGGATATGGACATGACCATTGTGGGCTGGGCCAGTGGAGCCGCCCCAAAACGGTGAAGGACCAGTTGAGTTGCGGTCGATCGCTGTAGCATCACCTGAACTCGGCGTGACCATCCCCTATGGAGACGATCAAAGGTGGTTTTGCTATCAAAGACTTTGATATTGATGTAATTGTACAATTGTTTAGCAAATTAAGGTATTTCAAAATTTAAAAGTTTATTTGTGATATTTGAAATTTCCAATAATATGAAGCTTTAATTGCCAAACCCTATTTACATATTATAATACTAGAACTTCAGAACACGCTACGCGTGTTATTGTGACATCTGGTTACAAATAATGGAAAAAGTATATGAATGTAAGTAATATCGTTGTCTTTTTTTTATAATGGATTGTCTCTTTTCGAGTTAAATTATGGTTTGGGTTGGTGCAAATTGACATGTTTTAATTTAATTGGAAAAGATAAAGAATAAAGATTGGTTATCGTTGTTTTTATTATGATGAATTGATTCCGTTGGGGCTGAATTAAAGCTTGAAATTAAATTGAATAAGACATATTTAATTTCTTTTAATGATTAATTAATTTGTTAGGGTTGAATAATGAATTGAAATTAAATTGAAAAATACGAATTGGGTTTTACATAAAATATTGAAACATAATGCACTGTTAACATTTTATCCCACACTCACAAATCAATTAATTTGGTGAAATGTAAATTAAAAAGGTTTGTCTAATCTAATCGGCATGGTGGCTATAGGCCAGTTCATAAATTATTGTCTTCTCCATCAAATCCTATTAAATCTCTAATTTTATTAAGTTGAATTAGGGTTTGGAATTATATTGGAAAAGATATATTTACTTTTTGTAGTTTAAGTCTAATTTACATATATATATATATATTCTGAAATGAGTAAATTTAAGCTTAAATTATGTCTTTCGATTATCTATTTCGATAATTATAAAACATATATATCTGTAATAATTGAAATCTTCTATGGCCTAATAGGTTTCGAAACATATATCCATCCAGTCAATGATTTTAAGTTTTAAATGACACATTCCAAGCCCGTTATAGTTTTTAAGTTGTGAAATCCATGTTGAATGTGAAACGCGCTACTTGGTATCCGTCTTGGGAGATGCATTTTGCCAATTCAATCCTTTTCCAAAATGCAGCTAGAAGTTGCATTTCGAAACGAGGGGTATTTCCAGACAGTCCGTAAAAATGCGCGAAAAATACTTGGGTCGAAACATGCAATCAAACACTCTCGAAAATGTAGTAAACGTTTAAAACACACCCATATACACCAAACCAATCATGCCCCAACATCTATCATGGTCACGTAGTTACGTAGTCATATTATTGGAGTGAAGTGCACAGTAGTATTGTGAAAGCAAGGCTCTCATAAGTGAAGTCATTTAAATAAAATAAACAGAGACAGTTGACCATAATATTTCTAGAGCCCAACATCACTGTCCTCCAACAAACACAGTATGCCATAAAAGAAATTTCAGGTTCATATCAACCTCAATACCAATTTTAATTCAACATACATTTAGGAAGAGACCATCTCTTGAATTTGAATCTGAGATCAACATTACACAAATGAAAACATTTACATTTTTAGATATAAACATCGTAGGAGGAATACAATACAAGTATATTAAACAAAACACTAAATCTGTGATTTTTGCAGCAAATCATGTGATGTTTAACTCTTTGTGCGCTGAGTATCTTTCAAAAGTTTGTAATATTATTTATTTTCAAATTAAAAAAAAAAAAAAGTCTCCTTCAAAACAACCAACTACGTAGTTAAGGAAATGAATCCCGACCATAGGATTAAAAAGGACCACAATCTCAGCAACATGATGATTGATGAACAAAAACATGGTAAACTATGTGGGATTCTATTCTATACTACACATATCTAGTAATCTGTCAGCTCACCCAACAAAATCCTTAATTTTATTCTGGTACTAAAGTTCTGTCAACTTTTTTCTCTGATGCAATGGTGAAAACAAATCTAGTATGCATGTCCTAACTTCCACTATTCCTCTATAGTATAGAATCATCATCTCAACAACTTTTCTAACATTGCATAATGTCATCCTACTGGCTAACAGACACAGTTATCACACTTGACCAGGTTACCATTACATATAAAGCAACATAGTATAGTTTTCCTTATCTACTTCAAAACAAGTAAAATGAGACTAAATTAACTAATTACTTTTAGAGAAACTAGTCTTTGCAAGATTAAAGGAAGACAAATCATTAACTCTAGGCAACTGTTATACTATATACAGTTTGATACTTCATTAACATCATCTGCAAATTTTTAATCGAATGGACATTTATCCATGTTAAAGGTGAAGCTTAGATGCCCTTGCTCGCCTCAGTATCAAAAGATCAGATTTATGGCCCTCCTTTTCTCAGTTCTTCTCACTTGTTTTCCCATCCACTAAAAGGAATTCATTTTTTCATTTTTTTTCTCCTCAAAACCATGCCTTTACCTACCCGATTTAGGAAGTATTATTCATACGAATTCGACAGAACAGCGACATCTGAGTGTAGGACAAACAGAATGCAAAAGTTGCACCTAAAGTTACAATATATCATGACAAATAATTTCCCATTAATCTTACCGTCTCCCTGATGTAACAAACTGTGGCATGCACTGATACATGAAGAATAGGTAGCCATGAGACTATCAGAGTACAATGAATACAAAATTGATGGGGAAAGAACACCATTGATCCTTATTTTGTACGAGAAGTATGTATAACTCATCATCTAGACACTTATAATACAAAAAGAACTCAAACAAACTGTTTTTCTGTCCATATTTGTAGCCAATTTAATGTAGTAAACAAATTTATGCAAATTTAATCACCTGGTTCCCAGATACTTATGCTCCTGTATAGCCCTCTCTTGTCTCTGACACCCAGACGACTTCTCTACATTTCAACGTCAGCTCTCAACGCTTCATAATTCATGAATTTATATCAAGGACAGGAGCTGGCAGCGGATAGTTTCGACTCTGGTACTATACAAACAATAGCTTGCACGCACACTAAATGAATGAAATAAAACCGGACTCTCGGCAGATGGGCTACTTACACCAAAGAAACCAGAACCTGATTGAGCTACTGTGCCTTCTTTTATCCCGAAAAAATCTACACTATCGCCTTCGCAACATTATCTCTGCCACTATTGTATCAAGCTTCCCATACACCTTCTGGTAAAGAAAACAAATTAACATCAATGAACTCCTCATTCATAATCATAACCAAAATCAATAGTTGAAGGGCAATAAAACCGTAATAAAGTGAATCAATTCAATCTCATGGATCACATGAATAACATAAACAAACTAATTACACCAAATTCTTCACTGAAATGAGACTAGATTAGGCAAAAAAGGAATACTAGATCCCATAAGCCAGCTGAGCAGCTCATGTTATTCTCTCTACAAGGACACATGAACCCACTATACATCAAATATTCCATTTCCAGCTCACATTAATAACCTAGACAACAAATTGACATTAAAGATTTTCCTTACTTGATGTTTACATCTCACAAAACAACTGGAATTGGAATAGATAATAAAGAAGAAAGCAAATGAATCGAATTTACCAAATCAGCAATCAGCTAACCTTGGCAAAGCAGAAAGATCCGGCCTTGTGACAGCCAAACAATCCTTGGAGTCTCAAAAGAGGAAAGCGAGTACTGCTTGGAAACAACACCAACATTAAAGTAAATCAAACCGGTACTCGGAATATCAACCCTGATTTCAATTACACTAAACCACAGAAACAAGTCCTGAGCTTTAATCCCAGAAAGACTGTCGATCTGGCCCAGCTTCAAGGTGCCGCTGATATTCTTGTCGTAGTGCAATTCGTTTTCGAACTTGGCATTGCAATCTCGATCCAAGTGAGCTTCGAATCTACCTGAGCTATCAATGCTGAAATTCTTCACCCCTTTGGGGAGTAAACCCATTGGCAATCCGTGGAGCTTCAGAACATCGTAAATTGATGTTTCATTGGTGGCTGATGATTCGGAAGTGGAGAAGAGTAGGAGGAGGAGAGAGTAGGATGATTGGAATTTGCATTATTCTTGGATTGTTGTATTTACTAGGACTGTTTCTTGATTGGTTGAGGATTAGAAGAACATGGAGAATATTTGTGGGTTTAGGGTTTAGAGATTGTAGAGAAGAAAGGGAGATGGAGAAGAAGAAGTAAGAAGAAGAAGAAGAGAGATGGCAGCCAGCAAGAGTACAGAGAGGATTAGGAGAATGATCAATTATTGGTGATAGAAGAATACTCGCACCGTTCCTGTCCATGTCAATTGTTTAGTTTTGACTATTTCGCAATCCACAAAATTAAATTTTAATTATAAATTAATTTTAAATTATAATATTAAAAGATTTCAATTTAATTATATTATAAAAACTTAAGTCTAAATTTGTATTATAGAGTTCGATTGAATACTGTATTATTACGGTTTAAGATTAATTAATAATTAAAATTTAATTTTATTAATTGTATAAATGTTAAAACTAAACAACTGGTGTGGGAAGTATGGAATAGATAGATAGATGGATACAACAGACCAGGCAACTTGTGTTGTGTCTTTCTTGTCTCTGATTGATTCCTCAGTTTTGTGGAGTATTAGACTGGCCAATTGGAATACGAATAGAGACAAGGGTATTTTCGTCATTTCCACATGTGAAGAAATGGTATCTGCCAGCGACGTTTTGGATTTATTTTCTCAGCGCCAGCTATCACACGAATGATTTTCATGCCTATCACCTTGCCCTTGTGTGGAAACAAATCCATATTATATCATCATTTCAGACTTTCTCTCTTGTACATACACTTGGTTTTACGACTTGGACTCCCCAGTCCCTACCCAATACTCGCACACCGCATTGTATGAATTACCATATACGTCCCTCTAATAACCAGTATGATATTGTCAGATTTGAGTTATGGTGAAAGAACATATAAAACATATTTTGAATGGGAGGAATTATATAAGAATGAAAGATGAAGAAGAATACAATTTACAAGTGTGTAGTTGATGGAGTTTATATAGAAATTATGTTTCAACTACTAAATCAAAAGGTGCAGCTGGTAATGCTCATGGTACCACTATAACCTCTAATGTGTTGGCTTGATGATTCGCCATATTAGATGGGGATTATTAAGGTCATCTTACATCTGACGATAATTTCCAATTATCTTATATAAAGCTTAAGAGAATAATTTGTAATTGTGGTATCTGCTTCGGTATCGTTATCTGAGGAATTAATTAAAATTCTGCTGGAAATAGAAGCGAGCGTTTGTTTGTAAGTAACAAGTAGGTTTTGAATAATTTTACTTCTAAAATACAGATTAATACTAATAAGCAAATAAATTGTTTTGATCAATGAGAGAAAGTGAACACGGTAGCAATGATCCGGTTATGCTAATTCGATATTAAGGTAATCGTTCATATTGTCACGGTCGATGTCTGAAGCAATCGATCCAATTCAACCAAGTTGTTTTTCGAAGATTTCAAACTAGAGAAATCGTCAGGTTTGTCGACGATTCTTAACCAAAACGATTTAGAAGGTTTTAAACTAGCGTATTGGATTGAAGGTTTTACGAGAATATCAAACTAGACGAACCTTTATGAGCGAAGATAAACCCTAGATTCAAATTTGCATAACCATCACACAACTACCGAGTTACGGGTGGTTTAGCTACTCATGATTGAAGCAAAGGCGAAGGAATTCATAATCTTGTATCATAAGCATAAGCATAATGATAATCACAAGCAAGGGCATACAATTCGATAAATCAATCAAGCACAAGAATTGTATGGAAGCAATAGAAATTATCAAACTTACTAAGAATTCGATGTCAATGATTAGTTAAGAGAAGAACCAAGCTCAAGATCAATCAATGTTCAAAAACTAGGTTTTTTGGAGCTTTTTATGTGTCAAACGTCGAGTATATGAAGTTATGGCAAAAATCGCCTAAGTCTAACCTAATAAGGAGAAACAAAAAGCGTTAAAATCCGTCTACTTGGCGAGATTCAATAAGTCCGATTACATCTTGCGTCTTCTACATGGCGAAACTCTTGTTCATGCAATGCCCAGCAGGTACTAGATTTCTCGCTGGGGCGAGCATATCTCTTCGCCGCGGCGAGCTGTATTTTCTTCGACTTGCTCACTCAAAAATGCCTCCTTTCAAGTACACTTCGGAATGCGATCCCTTTACTCGAATAACATCTCATAAAGTCGTCTTTCCTCCAAATCGTACCAAAAGAACAAAAGACCGACAAAACACCAAACATAAAAACGCACAAAAAATACTGAAAAACTATAATCGAAGACTAACAAAGACCGTTAAAAAGGACCAAATGTGACTCTAAATTATCATCTCATCAACACTCAAGATGAACGTGTATGTTTACGTGAACACCTTGCCAATGAATCGTCAAAGAGAGAGATTCATCAAGTTTGATATGGTAAAAGCTAGCTGAAATCAACTACAACATTTTGGGGACTTCAAGCCATTTGTACATGTCACTATAGGGTAGAGGGTCAGTCCATTATAGATTGATTTGCCTTGGACAAACCGGTTAATATTTAATGATCGTGCATGTATACTGACTAGGCTTTATACCTCGGGTTCTCAAATTTCACATAATCGACACATGTGTTATTAGAAATGATTAAGTACTTTCGAGATGAAGGAAAAAAGTTCAACTCTCATATTAAGTTGGTTCTGCAAAAGCCTGATAAATTCCTGAGCTCAATTATCATTTTCGAGAAAAAAAGACTACTCAACATTGAGCCAATGACTGTCATGGATAAATATTTAATTAAAATAAAGTTACCGGTCATTTGTCTGTACTAGAATTACGACCTTGCTACTGGCGTTTGAAGCATATTCAAGATTTATATAGCTATGTTTTGCTAAAATATACACTCTAGTAATCGTGCGAATCCGAAGCGTATTTGGATGGGTTGAATCTTAACTTACGATTTTCACAACTAAAATATTATTATCATATTAGTATATTATACAAATCGAATACATATATTTATCATCATTTACTCATTGATATTGCGTAACAATAGGTATATTTAAAATTAATATTTTTTATGTATTCATAAATTTGTTATGATATATTATAAGGTGAGTATGGACGAATATTATTTGATATTTTGAGAAAACTATGTATTTTTGGAAAATAAAGAAAAACAAAAGGAAAGTGAAGCTAAAATGAGAGACAAAAATCCCATTCCTTTAAAATGCGATCTCGATCGGATCCACTCATTGATTAGATCTCCATCGAACAACTTTGTTCTCATAATTTGGGTTGCAAACCCATGGACTTCCTTCGACTCCTTGATTGATGTGTCCTTGAGAGATCTTGCATTCCTTGGTTCAGTACCCTTTGAGAATGATTCATTATTGTTGGGGTAAAGTCCCCAACCACTTAATGAATTTTCCTTGCTTTCCTTCACGCTAAGTACCTAGACCACCTTTGAGTAAGAACCACCTTGCTTGTAAGAACCAAAGAGTAAGAGCAGTAAGAACCATCGTCTTGGTAGGCGATGCATAAGGACTGAAGTAACTTGGAGGGGGTTAGGACGAGACCGGTTTGCTAAGTGTCGAACCGGTCGAGACTTTACTCGAGAGAGGCGAAGATCTACTACGTATAATAGTCGAGAGGGTAAGAGTCTAGGAAGAAGGCTTGACTTACTTTGCATTATGAGGATATGCCGTATTTATAGGTTTCCCTTGAAAGGGAGGACTCAAGATCGCGCCAGTGTCGTCCCAGTTAGCCCAATATGCTCTAATGGGCCCGTGCCCGATGTCTTGATAGGCACTGTGATGGGTTGGTTGGGTTAGGACATCCAGCTTAGGGGCTGTGGTCCGATAAATGATTAGGACGTCATGGACATATTTCTGTATCAACACGTATTCCTGTGTTCTATATTTCTGTGCAGTGCTAGTTAGACAGTCAGAATCAAGTTTACAGTCAGGGGTAGTTATGAGAACCTTCCAATCATTGGGTCGGAAATTCATGGGGATATGTTGAGTAAGCGGATTTCCCAATGATTGGTCCCTTTCCTTAATAGGCATGATATAACAATCAGGAATAACGAATTCAATTTCTTCTAATTTCCTTAAGCGGTCGAGTTCATGGGTAGGAGTACTAGTAATGCAAGTAATAGGAGTACTAGTAATGCAAGTAACGACAGACGATATAGAATCAGGATTAGTTAAAATATAGGAAGCAGAAAGCTTACCTGTCTGTCGCCTACTTCAAAAGTGTGGTGGGATATATGGTTCGATGGCCTTGTGAAGGCCAACCATTGTATCTTCAGACTCTCCACATGCAATCCTCCTGTTTATTAGCTTCGAGTACTTGATGGTTCCCTTGAGTATCTTCTTGCTCGATGTATGCCTCTTCTTCCATAGGCTTGGTCCATTGAGCTTCACTTCATACAAGTGGTCCGATATCTCCTACCTCTGTCTCAGTCGATTCCTCCATACTCTCCATTTGTTTTCCGCACACGACTTCGACATGTTCAGTTTTCATCATCTCTTCTTCTTCTTCCTCTACTATTATCTCGATTGCTTCAAGTAGTCTCCTCCTAACTTCTCTCAGGTTGTGAGTAGCATCGATGTCGGATCCCATACTTGATACATCCGCTTGAGCCATTGTCCATAGTCCTTTAGTTTTGTCGCATAGATGATGTACTTTCTTTTCATCTCGTGAGTTCGATCTTCCTCATCATTGCTCTCATAGACTCCTAGCTAACTCGATCGCATATCTAAAAAAGTTCGTTTGGTTGAACCCAGATGATGACCCTATCGCACTCCTCGTCGATCAAGTCTCTATAATCCTTTTCTACCTTCTTGTAGAAGTATAACAAATGCGTGCACTTGAGCTCGGGTTCCTTATGTAATCGATCTTGAATCTCATCAAACTTCATGGAGCGTCTCCCTTCTAGTTGCTCAAAGTTACGAAGTTACCCAGGTAGATATTAAGGGCCATGGAAATCGGATGTATTGTAAATGGAATTGGCTTGTGACCTCCTCCCATATACCTTGACTTATTTGTTGGTAATGTCTTCACCTTACAAAAATCCGGTGTTTATCCGTCGCTAAACACTGCCGATCCGCTAAGTCCTTAGCGGATAGAAAAATCGTCGTCCCGGAAGCGGGCGACGGATAGTTTATCCGTCGCTAAATCGCGACGGATTTAGCGACAGATAAACAATTGACTTTTTAGCGCGGATATTATTAATCGCTAAAAGCTATTTTCATTTAAAAAACAAAAATGCGATGTTTAGCGGCGGATAAACAATCCGTCGCTAAATAGCTTTTTTTTTAATTTGCAATTATGAAAAATGAAAAGCAGAAAAATATGAATAATTATACAATTTTATAAATACAATATATAAATACATTTCATTTCATTTCATCAAAAATACTCAATTTGCTATAAAATTTCAAACTATACAAATCTAATAATAAATGTATACTAATAAAAATTACATAATTAAATACAAAATCCTATACTAATACAAGATCAAATACATAATCAAATACAAGATCCTATACTAGTTAACACTACAAAATTAATACAAATAAGAAATTATACAAAATCAATGCAATAATACAATAATTCAAATAAGATCTTATTGCATCGTGACGAATCTTGGACGGAGGAAGTCGGATAGGGTCGTGGAGGCAGTGGAGTGGCAGATCTGGTGGTGGACGGTGGTGGCGCTTGGTGGTGGCAGTGGAGTGGTGTGGTGGTGGCAGTGGAGTGGTGTGGTGGTGGGTGGTGGTGATGGAGTGGTGGTGGCCTTGGTGGCAGTGGAGCGGTGTGGTGGTGGGTGGTGGTGGGAGTGGTGGAAGGGTGGTGGTGTAGTGGAATGGTGATGGTGGGAGGAAGGAAGTAGGAGAGATTAGGGTTTGTGAGTGAAGGGAGGAAGAGGAAGGGTTATATATTAGGGTTTCTGCCAATTTTAGCGACGGATAGGGCGAAACTCCCTATCCGTCGCTAATTTGAGCGATCCGTCGCTAACCATAGCGATCCGTCGCTAAAATAGCGACGGATAAAATCCGTCGCCCCTAATGGTCGCTATTTTGCAGAATTCTTGTAGTGTCAGCCAAGTTCTTGCTTTTCCTTCCAAGCAATGTAGAAAAAGGAACTTCTGAATATTTCTACTCGGTATGTCTTGAACCATCTCTAAAAAGCCTTTCATGAACCGTATCTCATTTTCCCCTTCTGCTCCATAGAATTTTGGAAAGATCCTGAGATACTCGGGTTTCACATAACATCTCAACCCTTCTTCTAGCAAGTATATGCAGGATTCGTCAGGCCTTATCAATGGTTTCCATCCCAGCTCCTTCCTTCTTCTCAAGTTTGCCAATCTCATCTCTAAAGGATTCTCAAGGTGTTTCTCCTTGCATAAAAACTAACAGACAAACTTCCGCAGGTATAGACAGATAAAACTAGAGGAAGATAATTCTACTTTCGAATAAACATAAATATGAATTTACGTATTTTTAGTTTTTTGATAAGAAAATAAACAAATACGAAAAAGAAAATATTTTGGATTTTTTACGTAAATCGATTCCCCACGGTTATATATATATATATATATATATATATATATATATATATATATATATATATATATATATATATATATATATATATATTTTGGGTTTATCTTTATAATTGAAAGACATTACGTAAGTAAGCGAAAGAAAGAATTCAACTTATCTTTGATGATCGAAACTTGCTTGGCGGTCAAGTGTCTGACGTGGCGCCAAATTTTGATGTGCACTTTCGAGATTTTGATTTTCGTTGTAGAACCTATAATCTCTAAATACAATCAAAGATTAAATTTATAAGTCGGAAGTCCTCAAATCCACAGTTTATAGCGGAAAGCTGACTCGGGGTGTCGTTCTCCACGGACATTTAGCATAGGAACAAGCAAATATCGTAATTAAATTGTATGCAGAAAGTAAACAGAATGATTGCAGACAGATTTATTGAATCACAGTAAACCCTAATTGATGAGATAAAATCGATGATGGTGATTGATGTAAAGGATCGTGACCTCCTCGCTATGCTACTCCAACTACTTAGAATCAACCAACGTACTAGCCGCCTAAGCAGCTGCAAAGAATCATACCAAAAGGATCAAGTCGTAGTTAATCCAGACACCTTCACTTATACGTGCAAAAGCGATGAATGCTTCAACCCCTTCAACAAAACTAGACTGAATACTGCCATTAACAGTGCGATGGTACATCCATGAACGATCGGGATTCATAATTGGATGATTAACCTGACACGTCTAAATTTATTAGATTTATAATTACATGTATAGCATTACGTATTTAGTTTCATAATTACAATTACAATTAGATTCTTAATTATGATACATTAGGAATTTTATGAATCACATGCATTTTGATTAAAATTAATTTTTATAAATTTTAAATTTCCATTTAACTATTAACATTACAAATTGTAGATGAAAATAGTAGTAATTATTTTTATGTTAATACGAAAAAATTATATTAAAATCACCAAAATCACCAAATTGACTCCAAGCATACAATTAAATCTTCCTAATCCTAGTACATATACGAAAATATCAAACTAAATACCCTACATACTTACAATCATCCTAACATTATACTAACAATCCAATTTCACAATAAATATATCAATTGCACATGTCAAAGTTGACACAATACGTAATATAAGCTAAACTAGCTACTACGTACTTCCTATAAACATACAATTGCTCAAACTAGTCGTAATTAACAAAATTTCCAAAATTTAAAAAGTAAGGGTTTTAGCCAAAATACCTTCGATTACAGAGAAATTAGCCAAACAAAGATGAAATTGATAGACCAACCGAGTTCCTTATCCCACGAGCTTCGAAAAGACACCAAGATACGCCGGAATGGTTGAGTTTTGGTCGGATTGGAAGAATTGCGAAAATGGAAGAAAGGAGAAGAAGAAAGAAAAGCAGAAGAGAATGGAGAAGAAAGGGCTTACTGCCCGTTTCTTCTAGCCGATTCAGCGACGGATTCGCTATCCGTCGCTATTTAGCGACGAATAGCCTATCCGTCGCAGAATCCAATTTTTTATTTATTTTTATTTTCTCTTTTTAAAACAGTCAACTCTATTTAGGGACAGATAAATTATCCGTCCCTATTCCGTCTCTAAATATAGACGGATAGTTAATCCGTCTCTATTTAGAGGCGATTCGAATAGATTGAGCAAATTGCTCAATCCGTCTCGATTCCGTCGCTACCTTCCGTAGTTAAAATGTGATTTTCTTGTAGTGTACCAACAATGTGTTGTGTCACTCAACACACTATCTCATCACGTTTTCAGACAAATCACACAGGATAATGTAGAGTCCGTTACCAAGTCATAGTTAGTAAGGATTTCCCACGTAAAGAGTCGGACGAATAAAGAACAAGTACGAAATTACATTTTAAAACTAATTCATTAATATATCACTGTATATAAAGAAGTAGCAAAACAGAGTTACGGCGGTTCACCTTTACAGGAGAAAGTTAGCTACTCATAGTATTCCTAAAGACAAAAATCGAAAAGAACAAGAAAAGAAAGAAGAAGAAGAAGCTTCTCTCGATGTCTTGAGCTTCTAAGGTTTCCTCCTTCTAGGTGCCTGACGGCCAGCGGTTTTGGGGTTTCACTTCCCCGAGGACTGGTCCTCTCTTTCGAGAGCTTGCTGTGTGAGCGGTGTATGATTATGAGACCCCAAGGGTCTTATTCATACCTGAGAATTCGAGCTCTGGCCGCCTTTAATGATTAAGGAAGGTTAAATGGCGGGCTCGCACGCTGAATGAAAAAGGCCTCTTTATGGAACATTCTCGAGCCATCGCGATGAAAGTGTCGACGCACAAGGCTCTCGTGGTCGAAGTCTCGCTTGAGAACTCGATTTCTTGACTTCCATCTGCTTTCTTCGTTCTTCGATTTCGGCTGAACTTCGTTTCCTCGAAAAGTGTCCTTCTTCAGCATTTCATGTTTTTTCGAGATCTTCACAACGGTAGGTAGCACGACTTCATCGGACTTCTTTAGCTCCATGTAGAATTATCGTATCCCCTTACTTTCCTCGGTTTTGCACTTTTGAACATGTCTTCTACAAAATTGTAGCATCTTCAATTACCTTTGCATTGGTTGGTCGCATGACATGTTTTAACTCCTCGAACTCCGTGCAACGGCCAATCCGGCATATTTGCTTAACTTTCTCGATTTCGCACAATTATGTCGTTTTGGTGCCTGAAATTGTGCAATTCCTCAAAAATACGATCATGACCTACAAAATACACACGAAGTTGGTAATTGACCATAATACGATACAAATATTGAATCTAAGGCAAAAAACGAGGGTCTAAAAGCATGCTATAACGCACATTTCATTGTCACATCAATGACGGACGATTTACAAAGGAGATTTGTGTGTAAAGATGGGAGGTATTTTTTTGAATAAAAATGTCCAAAAGGTTTGTGGCACAAATTTTCTCAAACATATTCATATGTTAACTAATTGATGTCTTGTACTTTGAAGGGATGATTTTACCAGAGGTTCTCGCGTAACTTTCATAGTTAATCATTTGCATGTTATAAAGTTAGGTTTACTACACATAACTGTGGTTAATATATGCTGAAGTAAGTTTTATCTAGTTTCACTAGTATTACTTAATACACACTCATAACTCAGTCTGGAATAGTAGTATGATAGATTAGTAGTGACAAACCAATCACATGGTATCCTCATACTAGCAGAGAGATAGTCAAATGCCTTTACAAATTTTATCATACAGCTACCGTGTATATTCCATATTTTCATAATATGCAAGTTTGTTAAGTCTCTACGATTCCGTTTACATTCAAGTGTTTTCAATTCGATTTGATAAAGTTTTATATTTTCAAATTCTTTGAATTTAACTTGTGTTTTAGTTTTGAGTAATTAGAATTATTGTTCCTGTAAGAGTTCGACACTCGGATCAACTTCTATTACGCTATGTAATTTTATGTTTTGATAAGTAGATTTGGCATAATAGAAATTCAAATTGTTGCTAAACTGCAGTAGGAAATTTTGATAGGCTTAATTTAGAACAACGAATTTGCCTCATGTGGAGGGGGGATTGGAGAGCAGGAGGAGGAATCTTTCTTCCCCTTGGCATGTTTTGTATGACCCTCAAACCTAGCATTTTAATCGTCATTAGTTTAGTTCATGCATGCTGTACATATAAAAAAAAAATCTAGGTGGTTTTCTAGATTAATTTTAGTGAATGTTAGGGATATAATTTAGGTTGTAACTTAGTATCTCTTTTCATTTAAGGTTTTGATTCGTCTTTGGTTGGTTAGTGATGATGTCATAATCCGTCTTTGAGAATCTTAGGGTCGTGGTCCGAGGGGTACCTGCAAAAGAGTTACGCTTTTTATCGAGTGTTAGGTAGAATTAAATATACCCAAAAGGGACAATATCTGAAGAGATAAACTGAAGATTCAATTATTTGTCCATACCATTGTAATGAAGGCCTAATTCAAACTTTCAAAAATTCAAACTTTTTCGAAAATTGGTAGTGTACCTTTTTTTTCAAATTCATTGCTGAAATTGCAAAATACAAAATTAAGTCCAATCAAGTTCTTTGAGAACAATATTCGGTCCGCTTGCCATCTCACTACGCTTTTAGTGTTTTTGTTTTTGGCATTTGGCTACATAAAAATATTAAAATTTGATTTGATACTCAGGCTCATGGTTTAAAGGATTTCGGGGGGGGGGGGGGGGGGGGAAGAATTTGAAGGAAAATCAAATTTCTTTGAGAAAACCAACATTTTCCCTTTTCTTTCTTCTGTTGATTGGGATTTTTTCAGTTTTCCAAAAAAAATGACTGGTAATTTCATCAATTTTTTTTTTGTCTTTGGTTTTTTTGTACTTTTTTCTTTTATTTTTTGTTCCTTTTGTTTGTTAACATTGAATATGTAAATATTTTAGTAAAAACTACGGTTTGACCAATATATTCTTTTAATTACAAGAAACTGTGGAATTGTTCAGCCGAACTTTAAATTAATAGAAGGTGAAAAAAGATTTTTTTTTTTTTTTGTGATCATTATTATGTAATACGATTGAATAGAGTAATGTAATTTAAATTTGTTTGTATCCAAACATTTTCTTTAAAGTGCGGAAATAGTACATGTGCGTGGGTTTGACGATGATATATATCATTAAATAGATTAATATATTAATCGCTATATATCAACTATGGTTATAGAACTTGCTAACAAAACGAAGATATGAATGAGTTTAAATGAATGTGATGAGTAAAATTATTCGCATACAATATGTATAAATTGACGTTGATGGAAATCGTTTTCACAAAATGACTAAGAGTAGAAGAAAGAAGAGAATATAGAGAGATTAATGGAGAGTTCGTTCTTCACACAAAATGAGAGTACATGCTAGCTATTTATACAAATTAAAAGTGATTTCAAGAGGTTACGAGATTATGAAGAGACAAAGACATCTCCACTAACATGTAATATACATTAATCCTCTCATCCACTAACTCGCACTAACTCATTGTGCATTTATCCATAATACTCCCCTTGAATGAACATGAGTTGGTGATGGTTGGTACGCTAAAAATATAGTGCCTCATTAAAAACCCTGCTAAGAAAAATCTCGTGGGATAAAAACTTAGTCAAGGGAAAAAGTGTGCAGTGTGTATCCAACTCCCCAGGTCGATGCATCACTTTAATCTTCAAACTGCCGCAACTCCAATTTTCTAAACCAACTTCTCAAATGATGATATATGATATGATTTGGTGAGCAAATCTTCAAATCTATTGTACTATGATGGAATCTTCTTCTCATAGATAATAGTGGAGAAGAACTTTTGTAATATGTGGCTCGTCTTCATGTGGAAGAACTTTTTAAATACTCAAAACATCATATAGTTCAAAGTTCCATAACATCACTCCATTATATTGTAAGGGTTAAACCAATAAGTCTTATGACCTTATATTTATCACATGTATATGGAGATGTGGAGATAATTATATGCGCGTATAATGTTGCATTATTAAAAACCTTTGCTAGGAAAACCCAATGGGATAAAAATCTAGAAATGGAAAAAGAGTGCAACAATTTCTCCTAGAATGCGCAAAATTACTCATTGATTTTCAATTGTTATTTCCCCTTTACTTCTTCAGGGGGTACTTCTTATTAATTCAACTTTTAAGAATTTGAATCTTACTTGAGAGATGATTAAGATACTTATGGACCATGTCAATCTCAAGGTTAACAACAAGTCATCTTTGAAAATATTCATTTACATGCTCAAATTTCAAGTTGAGCTAACATTAGTGTAACCAATACTACTTTTCACGAGTATTGAGATATTATCTCATACTTCACCAGTTCAGTTGTGGTGAATTTTATCAACGTGAAGTTGATTATGAAATGAGTATAGAGGTTTACATATGTGGAATATTAGTTCTTCAAGAACTTTACTCATTCAATCCGTGCATGTTTGCTAACATGATACTTTTAGTCTCCTTCCTGACTAACCGCTTGAGATGAAATCTCTCATCATTGATCTTTCTCAAATCATTGTATTAGTAATCCATACACTTATTCATGTGCACAAGCTTCAGGGTTGTGTATAAGTGGTAACATTTAAGATAAAGATAAACATGTGAGTATTGCAACATCATGCCTAAGTACACTAGAAAAACTAAATAATGTAAACTATGCAAGAGTAAATATATTATGATGAAATGCTTAGTATCTAAGTGCACATGAAGTTTGACTCGATAATGCAACAGCATCGTACGTATTCTGAATTTGTTAATCAAAAGGACTTCATGTCCATTAGCTCATTTTCTATAATCATAATCATGATGTCATCGAATAGACTTACATGTAATATCCCATTTACATGTCCAATAATGTCCATCGAATTTCAGATTCCGCTTCTAATTTCTGTTACATGCATACCAGTATATCAAATCTCTTTACTAGATTTTTCAAGTCAGTACTGATTATCGGATATCTAAATAAAATTTGGAGGCACTATTATCTTTATATAGACCATCTATTATATATGGTTCGGACATCTATGCCTTTTATGCCATACATTACTCTTCAGAAGTACCAACCGCCTTATCTTGCCATTCTTCTTATATCGTATCTAGCACCGGAACCGTATTTCACTGAGGTGAATAAATGATTAGTACAATTGGCAAGATATCTCAATGTCCAACACATGCAATTTTATAATCAATTTGAACTATGTACGTAATAAAATAGGGTCATAGCGGGTAACATTCAAATCATAAAGTTTTATGTTTGAACATATCTTGATATAGTTACATGAAGTCGAGAGTAAATCTTTAGTTCAAGTTTGAACTTCCATGTATGTGGGGATCAATTAATTCTACAAATTTCTTTTTACCAGCTTACTCATGTTCCTCCTTCCCGAAGCTGTGAAAAATTAGGGCTCATGATATTATGATGCCCAACTTAGAACTTGATATACGCATATGTTAGGAATATATGCTTAGATTTTTATCAGCAACCTTAATGACTTATCTTACCTCCGAAAGGTAACTAATACTCTTAGTTCACTTGAACACTGTAAAAGAGAAAGCTTTATGAGTATGTTAGTCTAGTTATCTTGTATATGATGTTAGGTCTTTTGAATGTAATTTTTATATCTTTATTAAAGACCAAGATACAAGCATCCAGCAAGAGGACATCAAATTTGAAGATCAAGTCAACTGCTCAAGATATTTGAAGACGATGAAGAAAGGTCTCCTCAGATACCTTGAGGAAACAATTGTTGTTCAACAACAAGTTTCATTCAAAATAGGTTTCTGGAGATAAAGGAAACTGGGAACGGTTTTTGTAAAGACTCGGAAACCTTGCACATATTCGTTGAGACTACAGGACAAAATAGTACATCAGATTAATTACGCAGATGTAGATGTCTCGAATAAAAGAGGAAAGTCTCTACAAAGAGACAAAGCTCACTATTGTACTATTTCAGATATAAATAGTTTCAATCCCATAGTGCATAATGTATACTATTCAAACGGGAGGATTTTCAACTATAAATATCACCACTTAGAATGTTTGAAGACACACGCTTTGAACACAATGAATACAAGCATACAAGCCTTCAAACCTACTTACTAACTCTCAAGCTTCAAGCTAACTCAAGTTCTCGCTTCTAAGTAGCTCACAATTCTAAGTGTCCCGAACTTCAACAAGCCTCAGACATCGTGAAGAAATTGAATTACATGAACAAAGTTGCGATTTAATCAGCTTTTTCATTCTCCTAAACAAGTAACAAGCTGGTTCAAGAAGAACAACTTCTCATACTTTGAGAAAAGTATTAAGGAAGATTGATTCTCCAAGTTCTAACTAAGTAACTGAGAAACATTACAAGGTTGTATTCACTGTGACAACTCTATAACCTAAAAAACACCAACAGGCGTGTTACGGAAAGGATTTAGCTGAGAAAGATAAAGTCTTAACCTATCTGAGTAGAGGAAGTAATCACTAAGGAAGTTGAGGAATAGCTCAAAGGTTACCGAGTAGAAGAAGTACTTAATGAGAAAGCTAGAATAACTCATGGGAACACTTCGTTGGGAACCCGTGTTATAAAGGAATTTGACTAGAGATAGGATTTTGTAAGAAAGCTCATCATTTTACCTTAGTGACTTAAAGTCATGTGATGTATAGTGGATTAGTTGAGGGGTTATGCCACCCTCAGACACCACTATAAACTTGTGTTTCGTTTACTTACTGCACTTACGTTTCAGTTATCTACTTATTATATGTGCTTTATATTATTGTTATAGCTAACTAACACTCACACACAGAAAAAAATTATCACAAAGACTTCCGCCTCGACAACCGAGTACTAGATATCCGAAAGATATATGAGAAATCAGAATCGACAAAGTTTGAAAAGACTATCCCCGCTTTTACTTTGCCGCTTATCTCGACCAACAAGTGATATCGTAGCAGAGGTTCTTTAACCTTTCGCATCAACCCTGATCCCAGATAAGTGCTTATTAAACTCACCACCTTCACTTGATCCGTTTGTTTAAGTGTGTTTGCTGCATGATGTCTCTCAATGATGTTCCTACACTCAAGCCAGAGAACTACGATAAATGGAAGAACAACATGATGCTTCATCTGAAGCTATCAAGGATGAGATGATAATTGTGATAAAAGATGGTCCCATTATCATCTTACAGAGAAAGTAGTTACCGAGTATCTACCGGTCGTCAATATAAGGAATCTGACGTCGCAGATGCAACTGCGTCATCTGGAACAACTATTAGAGGTACCATTTCCTATGAGCCAAAGCCCAGACATCTCTGGTCCTCTGAAGATTCCAAGAGAAACAGGCTTGATGGTCAAGCAAGAAACATTATTATAAGATCTACTCCAAATTATTATAAGATTCCAAGAGAAACATGCTTGATTACTCATATAGATCCTTGTTACACTATTGTTACACTTAGTTTTGTTATTAATCTATCATATATGATTTTGCATGAAGTAGGTTGAGAAAGTATAGTAAAATGACTAATTTTCCTATACAATAGGAAACCACATTAGGCTAGTGTAATCAATATGAGCATGTCAAACAATTGTATTGGAGGAACATGGTCTTTTCTAATATTTACGAAAATAAGGCCTTTTACAAGAATTAACCAATATATAAGCATATGAAGATTAAAAAAAAAACAACACAGATAAAGTAAAAGCAAATAACGAAGAAAATTGTCAAATTGGTAACAAGTGAAAGCAAGACAATTTATTTAATCGACATATGCATCACGCATATAATATTGCCACTGTAGGTGTGTGCCATGAAGATTGATAACCCAGATATCACCTTACACTACAAAAAAAATCCCATGGAGCATCACCCTCCCAATTTTTTTCGTCATAACTACGAGAAAATCCATACATATCAGTCTTCCAATATACAATAGAATGCCCTTTGTCTCGACTCGATCATATAATCGATTGTAGCGCTTATGGAGTCAGACATAGTATAACTTTCTCCATATGTCAAGTTTCTCGCAAATAACTTGTACTCTTCACCCGTTGGAATAGTAAATTGTTTCATTATTTTCCTATTCCCATCTTCTACGATGTATGAATACATGTCTACAGGATACATAAATGTGTTTATGATTTGAATTTTCACTTGTTGAGCCTCGTATTTGAAAGTTGATGGTGGTATTGACTGATTGTCGAGTGCCACTACTATGGAGAAGTAAAGGTTAAATAACAAGATGGGACTAAAACTTTTCGAGATTACATTCTGTGCCATATTTTATTTTTTGGTAATTTATTATGTTACTTTTATGGATCCTTTTATAGACTTATGTGTTTAGTTTTCCATGAATAGTAAGTGAGAAGTTCATTACTCGAAATGCAACGTATATCATTAATGTAATAAATTTAATACGTTTATTCCATTTATAAATGAACTAGTGTTTGTTAATAGTGGCAGTGTAACAATTATTCATTTAATGACACTAACTTGGTATTTCAACTTTGAATGACATCTTAAACGTGATCAACAATTTCTTTATAATCAATTCATCACAGAATGTTATATATGATTTCTATTTTGTGATTTAATTTTGAAATGTTCGTAAATATCTCACTTGATAATTTTAAAACTAATAAAATACAAACGCTATGACAAATCGCTTATTAAAAAAAAAACTGATTCCACCTTGAATGTTTAACCTCAAACATGTGTCTTTAATATACATGCATTATTGAACTTGCAATGTAACTTCAAACGACGTGTGTTTGTAGCTCAAGATGTTTTGTTCTTAGAGAGGGTTACAAAATCCTACCCTAATTAGTTACAGTTTAGAGACTGGTTTTGTCATGAATTTCAACGAACTGATAATTCATCTCAAATTCGTCGACCAATAAATTTCTATTGATAAATAGCGTTGAATGATATCCAGTCTCAAAATGACATAATTATTTTAGTGAACATGTTACAATCAAAAAGTCCATTGTCAATATTTGGCCATGCCTTGGATTTTGACACACATATTCACCGAAACTAGAAGTGCATGGAGGTCAAATATTTGATTTTGAGTTCGTTTTTTCTCTCACACGATTTTCCATATTTGTTGCTTGATTTTTTTACAAAAGCCAAATGTTTCTTATCATTCTGATGGAAGACATAAAAGACTCGAACATTTGTTGATTATATATATGTCCCGCTTGTATATCATTTCACTTGAACTAAGAAACAATATATGGTGTCGTTTCAAGGATACTCAACGTACATGCAACCATATTTTTGTACCGATACGTCAAGTGCTGAAGAAGCTAGGTCCTAACTATCATCAGTACAAAAGTACGAATATGTCTTGCTCGCTGAAGCATGCTCAACAATCAACTAGTACTGAAGCACCAACAATTGGGAATGATATATGTTTCTACTGTCAGAAACCTGATCACTTCAAGAAAGACTGTCCAGCTCACAACAAGCTAAAGACAGGTGAAAAGAAGGGCAAAAGAAATTTTAGAAGAAATCAGAAAGCTATGCTTAATGAACAGATAAAGAAGATTCAAATCCAACTGGATTCACTTGATATTGATTCAAGCTCTAAGGATGAATATTCAGATAACTCAACTCTTCCCTCACTAGAAATTTGTGCCATCACTCATGAAGTTATTGACTTTGGTCAAAAGAAGAAAGAGTTGTGTGGAGTTGTTGAGGAAATCTGGTTCCCAGATTGCTCCAACATCGAGCCTTGCTTAATGCGTATAAGGTAATTACTATCTCTCATTTTGTCAATTACGAAAGTGATGAGGAAGGGATACAAAACTTGGAACATCTTAGATCTGAACTTGATTTATATGAAAGAGAGTTCCTTGTGATTCAATCTCTCACCAAAATACTTAAAGAGAAAGCAACTCTTGAAAAGGAGTGTGCAAATCTGCAAAAGATATCTGAAATAAAAGATGCTGAAAATGCATTTTTAAAGCCCAAGATATCTGAAAGCCAGAAAAAGCATAAGAAAGAAATTGAGGAACTTCAAAAGAATCTAGAAGCAATTCTCATTGAGAATTCTGAGATAAAGAAAAGAAAGTATCCTTTCAATCCTATGCAAAGGCCTGTGACACTCTAACTGAGTTACAATCTTACTTAAGAGATGTGTCAGAAAAGGGTGGACTTGGACTTGATACTCAAACAGATGATTCCCATTCTGAACAAGAATGGTGAGAGAATGACATTTTTAAGAGCTCAACAAGATGAATCCCAGATAACTTACAACATTGGTCAAGATGCTACGGCTACTGACAAAGGAAAAGTAGTTGCGACTGCTCCTTTAAGGGAAAAACATGTCCAAAAGAAACCGTTGGAAAAATTCTGAAAAAGAATCATTGCATTGGAAAATGCAATCACCCACAGTGCTATGTCTCTAAGAAAGGAAAGATTGTCGAGTCGATAACTTTTCAAAGGTAACGCTCTTCCGAAAAAGAGACGACCGACATAAGCAAGGTTGCCGAGATGAGATCTCGCATAAAGACCACGCTCGAAATGGCATCGCTATAAACACATCAAAGAAACAGTTAGCACATGACTATAAACTTGAGGAAGAACGATGGATAAAAGTTAGAATTGCTTAATGCAATTATTTGAAGTGTAATAAAGAATAATCCACCAAAAATCTGAATGCCAGAGCTAGACGGAATCAATGCATAAGCTCGCTTTGGAAAGCGATCGAATCGACAGTACCACAAAGCTTCACGTGGAGCCCTAATGTGCACTTAGGAATTTTATAATCGTTGTATTCCTGTAATTCACAAATACAATCAAAGATTGAAAATTTTACTTACACCCAAACCTTTCAAATAATTTGAAGTTACACACAAACCTTTCATTTTTCTAGTCGACACTTAAACCTTAGTCAACGATCAAGTCAACACAAATGTCGATGGTGTTAGAATCGGGTCCCCGAGGACGGATTCTCTCCCAAGAGAACTGCTTTTGATTGCGGTGTGTGTTTATGATACCCCAAGGAACTTATTTATACTGTAATTTTCGTGCTCTGGCCGCCCATGCTGATTAAGGAAGGTTAGAATGGCGGGCCCGACGGACCTCAAACGCACCTTCCGAATACTCGCCTCTCATCAGCCACTAGGTGACCGTAGCCACCCCGCCGCCCAAGTTTGGCCCATTGTCTTGGTACGCCGATTTTGGGCTTCAGAATTCTTTTTCAAAAGTGGTCTTCTACAATGTTGTGACATTTTCAATTATCTTCGTGGTTGGTCACATGCCTTTATTCGACACCTCAACTCCGTGTACGGAAAATCAATGATTTTTATTTTCCTCAATTTTGCATAAATATGACGCTTTGGCACCAAAATCGTGCAATTCCTCAAAACACGATCATGCCCTACAAAATAAACAAGAAGTTGGTAATTGGTCATAATATGATGTAAATATTGAATCTTGGGAAAACATG
Organism: Plantago major; assembly: GCA_026545765.1. Classification (NCBI taxonomy): domain Eukaryota; kingdom Viridiplantae; phylum Streptophyta; class Magnoliopsida; order Lamiales; family Plantaginaceae; genus Plantago; species Plantago major. Next base: position 91,441 of record JAIFAC010000419.1, read on the forward strand.
GTCTAAAAGTAGGTAAAACGCATATTTCATGGTCACATCGGCCTTATTAACTCGTGGACCTTCCGAAAAGAAGGAAACCAAAGAAGTGATCGAGGAAAATAATCCTGTCAGAAAGCACATGAGAAAATATGTCGACAGAGATTGAAAGAAGAAGGGACAAAGAGAAGTAAAAAGCTCTAGGTCCCAACTATCATCAAGACAAAAGTATGAATACGCCTTGCTCACGAACAAGCTTGCTCATCAATCAACTAGTACTGAAGCACCAACGATTGTAAATGATATCTCCTTCTACTGTCAGAAACCTGGTCACTTCAAGAAAGATTATCCAGCTTACAACAATCTAAAGACAGGACAAAAGGATGTATGAACTTTAGAAGAAATCGAAGCTATGCATCAAGAAAGAAAGAAGATTCAAATCTAACTGGATGCACTTGATATAGATTCAAGCTCTGAGGATGAAGATTCAGACGACTCTACTCTACCTCACCAGAACTATGTGCCATCACTCATGAAGTAATTGACTTTGGTCAAAAGAAAGAGATGTGTGGTGTTGCTGAAGAAGTCTTCCCAGATTGCTCCAACACGAGATATCTTTCAACATATAATCATATTGAAATTTCAGGTTTCATAGGACGATTATGTTATAACCGGATGACCTAATTTATCACATCAAATTTGCACATGTCAATATACGTCTATATTATCACTTTTGACATGTATACAAAAGTATTTTTAAAACTGATCATAATGATGTGACGCAAAGACACAAATCTTTATCTTTTTCTATTTGCAAGATTTAAACATTCATTATAATAAGAGTGCTGAACATATAGCTTATAATATGTATACTTGTCACGAGCAATAGTTATATGTGTACAAAATTTTTCATTTATGTTTTTAGAAGTCTTTATCGGGAATTGTTACACCTAATTAGCCCAACACTCCATTCAAAAGTATGTAATATGTCGTTTCCATCCAATGCTCGGACAACAGAATTTAACATATTACATTAAACCTTTTTTTTAGAATAAAATGTTTAATTCTCATTCTCTCAACTTCAAATTGATTACTATAAAAAAAAAATGTACTCTCTAATGTCATGGGTGATTGTTTGTGATCAATCCATTGCCGGCATTTACGCTTAACACCCTTCGGGGCTTGAAACATTTCTTGATCTGTGTAAGAAAAAATTGGACTAGTGGTGGTGTGCTAAGACCACTCCCATTGGGAGTGGTCGTCGGGACGGCCGTGCCTTGGAGCACCGACGGCCGGCCGTGCATTGGAGCACCACGGCCGGCCGTGAGGCACGGCCACCTCAAAATTCGGCCTTAACAAGGCCGAATTTTGGGGTCGGTCGTCCCGACCATTGGGCTGGGCCCAGCCCAACGGACCGGACGACCGGGTAGGCCCCACCCCTTTTTTATTTTTATTTATTTTTTTATTTTTTAAAATTAATTTATAAAGTAATATTAAATAAAAAAATATCCCAACGGCTATATTTTTTCGAGATCTATAAATTACTCATTTCTCATTTTTTTCATTCTGATTTCAATCTTAATAAATTATAAAACGAGTTTTAAGAATTCAATTTGAGTAATTTCAACTTCTAAACACCCTTATAATACGCGAGCAGTTTAAAAAAATATTAAAAAATAAAAAAATAATAAAAACACTATTCACTACGCATTTACGCACCCATTTGACAGCTTTTTTTCTCGCAGCTTGTTAAATCACCGTCATTTACGATCAAGAACTATTCATTTATCGTCATGACGACCTATTCGGAGTGGTCTAACAATCTTAATTGTCCTTTTGGGAACCGAAGCATGGCTTCCATGACGAAGACTCTGAGTCTTCAATAATTGTTGCCTTCGGCATGTCCGTTTTCTGTAGATAATGTGCGATTCCACTCAATGACCAATTAAAATATTATTCAAGCTTTGTGTCACACTCTTTCTCTATCACTTGCCTTCCAAGATAATCCTACTCCACTTTGCAATAAAATTCCACGGAGAAAGCAACTGCATTTCAATCTGTCACTGATTCTATATATTCCATTCGAACCCAAATCCTGTTTAAACCCTTCTCTTCAATTGTCATAACCATGAAGATTTCTAATCACTTGTTAGTTATAGTCTTAGTTCATCTTTCACTGTGCTTTGCCTCCACTTTTTCAGCTCCTGAAGCAGCTATTGTTACAAAGATCCCTGGTTTTAGTGGGACTTTGCCTTCCAAACATTATTCTGGGTATGAAAAGAATGATCTTTTTTACTTGGTGCTGAAACTGTTTTTCTTGAAATTGATTTGTTGATGATGAATTTTATTTGTGATTAATAGGTATGTGACTATTGATGAAACTTATGGTAAGAAATTGTTTTACTACTTTGTGGAGTCTGAAAGGAATCCATCCAAGGATCCTGTTGTTCTTGGCTCAATGGTGGTCCAGGCTGCTCTAGCTTTGATGGCTTTGTCTATGAGCATGGTAATCTATGTTTCTTTACTGTCTTTTCTGGTTTTAGATTATGGAATCGAAGAAAAGCTTGTACCTAGACCGGGGACACCTTAAACACTACACACCTGAGTTTTTGTCATGCTCTCCTAATTTGAATATTACGAATAATCACCCCCCATCCAACCAAACCAGTGTTGGGCGCATTTCCCTAATTTACACCTATCTAACTGTTAGACCATCTAACAAAAATCATTATCCGGAGTTGGATTTTCCTATAGGAAGTATTAGACAAAGATGCTAGCTTTTAGAAGAAAGATCATGAATTGCAGTCCTTCTAGAAGGAAATGCTATGTTTCCTCGTGATAATGAATGCTGTATCGAAAAATATTACGTGAAGTTTCAGTTGCAACTTGTCAATGATTTTTGAATAGTACGCTTCTACAAGATTCTGCTTGCACTAAATTGCAATTTATATGCAACCAGAAAGTATCTCCCATTACCCATTACATCCTGGTGTAATGGTGTTTATGTTTTGTTTTACTTCGAGTACTTAAGGATAGGATGTTAATGATCGTGTCTCAAGTTTTAGTTATCTGGATTTGAATTTAATGATAAACTAAATGCACAATACATACAAAATGTGAATAGGTGATTCATGTTGCTTCATTTTATTATCTAAGTGTCTTCCTTTAATTCATATTGACAGGCCCTTTCAATTTTGAGGCGGGGAAGCCCCATGGTAGCCTTCCCACCCTGCATCTCAATCCCTACAGCTGGTCCAAGGTTATTATTTCTGGTTTTAATGGTTATGTCATAGAAAAAGATATCACCTACAGATATGTCCAACACTCAAAGAAGGGCTTGGTATTTTACTAGATTGCATCAACTTTCTCTTGTTGCAGGTTTCTAGCATTATTTATTTAGACTCCCCTGCTGGTGTTGGATATTCGTACTCGGGAAATGTATCTGACTACAATACGGGAGACTTGAAGACTGCTTCTGACTCCCATATTTTTCTACTCAAGGTATTAAAACTGCAATCCGAAATTGTGTAAATTCATTTTTTTTTTTTTGTTTATAGTACCAAAGTAATATTGTTTTCGTCTAACTCTGATTCAAGCCATACATGATTTTTTTTGAATTTTCTGATTAGTGGTTCGAGCTCTTCCCGGAATTCCTCTCCAATCCATTTTTTATATCTGGAGAATCATATGCTGGAATATATGTACCAACGTTGGCTTATGAAGTGGCTAACGGTAATCTTCATAGTAGCTATCCGTCATTTTACCAACAAAGTTCAAACTAATCAGTTGTCATGATTCTGCAGGTATTGATGCTGGTACAAAGCCGATTCTCAACTTTAAGGTATTGCTTCTTAAAGAATTCTGTGTTTTAGATGAGATTTTAGCAAATAAGCTCTTATGATACAGGGTTACATGGTGGGGAATGGAGTTACAGATGACAATTTTGATGGCAATGCTCTTGTACCATTTGCTCATGGGATGGGTCTTATATCTGATGAACTTTTTGAGGTATCTTGTTCGGTTTTATGTAGAAATACCATATCAATCATATTCTAGCAAAAGGGGTTCAAGCATGTTGTCGCTACATTACTAAATTTACATAAGTTGAACTAGTTTGGGATTCACTAGACTTTTGATATTGTTACCAGAGTTCAGAAGCAATATTTGCTTGTTAATTCTTATCAAACTGGATTAAATTGATTTAGAGTTTGTTGGGCATTAATTGCGTAACAGATGTTTTACTCAAATAACCACACACAGGTGGAACATCAGCTAGGCCTAGGACCACTCCATTTTGCATCTCGAGTACACCAGGGAGACTATCTGGAATAACCAAATTTAGGTTTTAGAGGCTAACTGGAATAACCAAATTTAGGTTTTAGAGGCTAACTGGAACTGATTACATGGTTACTGTTTATAGTAGTATAGGGTTATAAAGATTTTGTCCTTATTCACCTTTCTCTTCATGCTTTTATATTCAATTCAATAGTAGTATTTCGTAATGAAAGGAAATTTTGGAAATCATTCGACTCTCTGCACCTTTGAACAGAGAAGGAATTGAACTTATATACATTTTTGTTCCTCTCTAAGAAACAAAGCTGTGATAATCTTCATTTCATGGTGCAGGCAGTTACTGCTCAGTGTCACGGAAACTACTATGATCCGATGAATTCTGATTGCGAAAACAACCTTGCAAAAGTCGATAAAGTAAGATATTTCTTTCCATTTGTTAGATGTTGTTAGATGTTCAGAGCAATTCTTTCTGAGGTTTTATTGTGAGCATATAAAAACAAATTCATAGGCGAGTCGATTTTGTTCGTGGCTGCATGCATACATGTATGAAGAATTGAAGATTCATGCTGTGTTGGAATTATTTCAGGAAATTGAGAATCTGAACATCTATGACATACTTGAACCATGCTATCATGCCAGCACATCTAGTAAAATCGAATTAAAAAACATTAAGTTGCCGCAAAGCTTCAGGATGCTGGGTGAGACTGACAGGCCCTTGGCAGTTAGAAAAAGAATGTTTGGACGTGCCTGGCCTCTTAGAGCTCCAGTAAGAGATGGGCTGCCAACTTCATTAACTTATGAACAGTGAAGATGTCCCTTGCACTGTAAGAAACTTAATTTGATTTATGATTATCCATTGTTAGCATGATTTTGCCACTACATGTAATTCCTGGATTATTTTGGGTAGATTTTTTTGAGTAGCAATTTTCCAGGTTTTTGGCTTGATTTTTGTACCTTGATAAATGGACAGCATCAACTTTCTCTATTGATTCTTTTTTTTTTTTTATGAAGCTGTGACTTGTGAGCACAACCAGAAAAAGTTATTTTGATTCTTTTTATACTGATTCCACATACTGAATAACATAATTCATTGATGATACTCATGTTTTGATTTCAAACAAGATTCTTTCTTTTCAAAGCATAATTACTTGGGTCAAAACATCTTCCCTGTTTGTGTACTAATTACTTGACCAAGATAAAGATTGTGGAATATAAACAGAATGGTTGCTTGCACTCTCGATTCCCCTTACACAACGATGTAGGTCCACACTCCAACATGTGTATGGCAATTGGGCACTTCATTTTAGGCTAAAACTTAATATATATTTATAAATTAGCCAAGTCAGGTACTTAGATCTGAGTCCGGTAACATGCATCGAAGGAACTATTTTAGCTGGGTCAAAGCAAATGTATATTCATCGATACAGTGATTTTGGGCAAATGATGCATGTCTCTGTTTTTTTCCTTCAGATCATCTATTTTAAAGGAATGAATTTGTTGATTGATCAAAGTAGTTAGGGAAGTTTGAAAATTTTATCATTTGATAGTGACTTATCCGATAATATGGTGATTTGTTGCTCTGGGAAGATTAGACATAGAACTCTTTGGTGAACATTCTTTTGTTGCTTTCTTGAGAACCTTATCTGAGCTTCTATACTACATTTATCTAACACGAGAAATTTCATTCACCTTCTCAAGCTTCATTTGCTTGTCACTATTGGACTTCATAACTTTTAGTTGTACTGCATTTTGATACAACTGAACTTTATTAATTAAGTTTCATATTTAACAATCATTCTATTAACACGTGTAGGATGATGAAGTTGCAACTGCGTGGCTGAATAATGAAGCAGTTAGGAAAGCAATTCATTCTGAAAGCGTAAGATTTCTCATATCTGCTTGAATTGGTTCCTGAATCATAATACTGAACCTACTTCTGCTCCAGGCAAGTGTTGCAGGTCGCTGGGAATTGTGCACAGACCGAATTACATTTCATCATGATGCCGGAAGCATGATCAAGTATCACAAAAACCTGACATTACGTGGGTACCGTGCCATTATATACAGGTAGCTACTGAGCCTTCCCATTTTTATAATTTACTCTCAGCTCTGCACATTTACTACTAAATGTCAGTTTAAAGTTGTTTCAGTGCAATCTTATCATTGTTATAATTTTGAAACTGTGTTGCCTGTTCTACTTTGGTTTTTGCAGTGGTGATCATGATATGTGTGTTCCATATACTGGAACTCGAGCTTGGACAAGATCTGTGGGATATAAAATTGTGGATGAGTGGAGGCCTTGGATTGTCAAAGATCAAGTTGCTGGGTATGTATCAGACTCGTGCCTCTAATTTTAACTCAGTGCCCATAACGAGATAGTAGAAAACACTTTTGAATATTTACTTAAGATCGAATCCTGTTTCAGGATAGAGTTTAGTAACAAAATCTTTTAGTAATAGATCGCCACAATCAAACTAGCTCTAAAAAGCACTATTTCAACAAAGCATGGGGACCTGTTTTGTGGTTATCATATCTTGTCTTTGATCAACTTCTATTGATTTGACCAAGCAAATAACATTCTTTACTGGTGCACAGTTACGTACAAGGCTATGCCAACAATTTCACGCTTCTCACCAGAAGGTAAGTATTGTAACAAGGTTACTTTGTCAAACAAGAGATGAATTGTGTACTCCAGCTACATTAGCATACTGACCATTTTACAATTACAATCTAAAATTGTGTAGGATCTGGACACAGTACCGAATACAAACCACAGGAGGCGTTGGTATTCTAGTCCCGGTGGCTGCAAGGCCGGAAGATTTGAGAGGATCCAATTTCCTTTATATGAAATGAAATAAAACAATAATTCATTTGTCCTAGATCATTTCCTGAGACTTACTTCATCTAGACTGATGCGTCATGCGTGAAGAACAGATTTTTATAGGGACAGATATATCCATGATAGGAGGATGAGTTTATGGGAGCTAGATTGCTATTATTAACTGTGAACTCTTCTCATATATTGAGGGAAAATTTGGTTCAGAGGATTTGTGTGTGTTGAATGTCAAATCTTTTCTTTTCTTTTTTTTTTTTTTTTTTTGAGAAAATCTTAATAGTGCAAGAAATATTGACCCTGTTCTGTTATTGGTATGCACAACTGCAATTTTCATGACTGAAGTGAATGTTTTGCAGAAAAACTAGCCTGAGTTAAATTTATCAGTTGACAGCATGAACTAGAAGTTCTATAATTGGTCATCTACCTTCAGTAGAATTAATCTTTCTAGTATCTCAAGCATGCTATGCTAAAAGTTCAAGGCAGTCTTCTCTTCCTGCTTAGATACGCCACCTTCTTGATTTTCTATTTTAGCAGCTGGATCAATGATTCCTTCAAAGCATTTGGTTCTAGGCCAGCTTTATCTGTCTGCAAGAACCGAAAACAACATTAGCAATATTTTCAGAGGATACAGTGTGTATTATCTAAGAAACTGGATGCAAGACGCTATTAATCCTCTGTTTTCTTATGTTGTACCCCTTAGATGTTGTCTTGAAGATTTTATATTACGTAATAGCCAGGCATGAAATTCAATCTATAAAGCTTCATTAGAGATGAATTACATTGTAACTTCTAAGCTGTCAATACACATGCACTGCAATTATGCAAGAAGATTACCTCTAGTTTCAGAATGTTCAATACCGAGTCATTCAAAGTAGTTACATTTGCATCGGTCACTACAAGGCACAATGAGTCGATTGCTTCCATCAATCTTGAGAACCCTCCTTGCTTTTTTCGTGCATGTCAATTTTAGCAGGAAATCATTCTTGCCAGTCTGACTCACTTCAATCAGGTGTATCTATAGGAAGCACAAGGGGTGAAAAATGTTTATGTTTACCGTAACAAGATAAGCTTAAATAGAAACAAAAATGTTTTCCTGACCTCCATTGGTGTCTTTTAGGGCCGATAAACTGGTTCTCGCTCACACAGTCCATGTTCAACAACTTTGAAACATTTGCATTGGCATTGAGTTGTTGGAGTTTTCCTCTTCCATTGCTGTAAGTTCATCACAGTAGTTTTCGATAGTCTTCTGCAGCTCCTTTATGTAATTAGCTGCGTCGTCCACTGTAGCCATTTTATCCATCTGCAAAAGAAAGGATTTAAGCAATGCTAATAAGATATCATTCTTGTCGAATGGTCTAAACGATATTGTTTTTTCTTAGAACCTTGGAAATGTTTGGAACCAATGCTCGAAGAGTATACATCCCCTTCTTTATCCTCTCCCTTCGCTTTCTCTCAGTCAGAAGATTCTTCGATTTGAAAGGTCCCTTTTCTGCATTTTTCATATCCTTCACACTCTCTTCATCACACTTGTACCCCATGTCACAATTAAAATCCCTTTTCTTTATTAGCCTCAAATCCTGTTTTTGCAAAATGACATCTCTTCTGTTTGATTCAGTTTTAAGAGGCTGGTGTTCAGTAGAAATACTGGAACCGGTGCATGATCGGTCAAAATTAGAGCTATTTGCACGGAGATTCAAAGCGTATGATATTTGTTCTCCGAGGTTAAAGTTCATATTGGCTATGTCCGACATGCAGTCTTGAGTATAAGGTACATTGAACTGGGATGAGATGAAATCCATGAGTTTCTGATCTTCTGGGAGCTGAAACAAAATCAAGAAAATATCACAATATATACCTGAAGTATGTTTTTCAAACAATTTCTAAAACAACAAAAACATACATGCTTTGAGCTAAAGAGTTCAATCAATCCAAAGGCTGTTGGAATCAGAACATGGGTTCCATTTGGTTCCTGCAAGAAAAACCACAGTTCCATTTTAGGAAAAATCAAATATAGAAACTTTTCAAACCAGGACAAACTAAGGATACAAGACTATAAGAGACTTTGGCTGTTCTCTTCGTCTGGCCAGAATCGAATCGACCGATTGAACTTTGACCGAATCAATCAGAAGATAAAAACAACCAAGGTAGCTGAATTGAATCGAAATTAATGAGTCTTTCGAGACAGCAGAACAAAGCCTTAATCTAAGCTCGTTTCGATGATCAAAGACTTCAAAGTCATGAAGACAACATATAAAGAAAATACCAACTTACACTACTCATCATCTGTTCTACGTTTACGCATAGACAGCGTAGTTCGGAAACTGTCATTTCTGGAGAATGCATACTCTACTGTTTATTTGGTCCATAGACAGAAACAAGCATCATACAAGAGTCCAAACTAAGGTTTCAGAAGTGAAAAATCAACATTAACAAATACTGCAGTAGAAAGGAGAGAATACATAATGACTCACATCATATGAGTTTAACCAGCTTGGTTTCTTGGACATCAATACATCTCCATGGATCCTGTCAATACCATTTCATCTCAGCAATCATACTATTGTTGATTTTGAAACAAACCCACAAAAACAAAGGTTACTAGTATACAAAAAAATTACCCAAAATACAAAGGAATGGCATCAGGAACTTGGCAAGCAACTTGCAAGCATGGGTATTAGCAGGATGCTTAACATACTGATCCCTACATTCATCAACCACACAAAGATGACCTTTTTCAGTCTTGATCCTCAAAATTTTCTTACCAACTTCATTTCCACCACTGCAACAACAACCACCCCACTGTATAAACCTGCAAAAAGAAACAAAAAGGCTTGTTAAAACTTATAGCACTGCTATTAGTGATAAAGATTGCTTTTATGGATTAACAATGAATCAATGTTAAAACAAAGAAGCAAGCAAGAAAGAAAGAAACAGAACTTGAAACAAAAAGGCTTATTATAACTTAAAAGATTGGTTTTTTATGGATTAGCAATAAATCAATGTGAAGAGATGTACAAGTATATGAAGAAGAAGAAGAGTTACAAACAAAGAAGCAAGAAAGAAAGAAACCTTGAAGGATCATCGCCTAGTGTCCAAATGACACAGTAGTCCCACGCCATGTTTGTAACCATAAGGGGTCTAAGCCAGTCTGCTACTCTTTCATAATCTGTTGCTGCCATTTTGAACACTTCTTTGTTCTTTTCCTCTGATTTTACTGCACTCTATGGCCCATCTATATATACACAAACATACAGTATACATACACTTGTCTTATCTTTATCTTTTTAAAGAATGATGGTAACATGTCACTCTGTGATTTGGGTTGTATGTACAGGTGATTTGATGCTGTTTATTTGTTGGGAAGACAAGATTAACAGAAACTAAAGTGTCCTCTCAGATTCCTTTTTAACATTTGAAGCTCTCAGATCAAATTCATGGTATCATTATGCACCTTTTTTAATTATCTCTATAGTGTTCTAGAGAAAGTTCTGGTCCTTCTTATGTATAGCAGAAGTTAGTAATGTAGTAGGCACTAGCTAGGCATGCTTGATGACTCATTTTGGCAAGGGAAAGTTGAAAATGTCCATAAATAGCACTGCCTCTTTATTAGAATAGTCGTTCCATTTTATCATTTCGGACCTCTCGTTGTAATTCGTTCTTTTTTTTTTTTTTCAATATCATTACCTCCTACACTTGGTCAATCATTGATTTATTCTTTAATCTCACTTTTATTCCTTTTCCTTTCTTTATCATGTAGTACAACAATCTACCACAGTTACAATATGTTTCAATAATATGATATACTCCCTCCGTCCCACAATAAATGTTGTTTAACTTTTGGATTAATGTTTTTAAACTTTCGTTGGAATTTAATCTTAGATCGTTAATGTAAAATGTTCAATTCAATTATATAATGAAACATTAGGAAGTAAAGTTTCATTATATAACTGAATTGAACATTTTACATTAATGGTTTAAGATTAAATCGGAGTCAAAGTTGAAAAACGTTGACTGCAAAAAATCAAAATAAGACATTTGTTGGACGGAGAGAAAATACTACTCTTTATCACAACAATTTACCACAGTTTTCAAAGTAGTATAATATATCATTAAAAAGAGTGGGGAAAAGCAAATTTTTGTCCGATTTTAGCTCAATTTCGTCTTTTACAGTACAAAATCCCATTCAAAGCATGAGAAGACACAGTCTCACACAAGCGCGTGTAAGGATGCGATATTTCTCAACCATCCAGACCGTCCAGATCCATCTCTTTCTTCTTCTTATTCTCAAGCCAAGCGAAAATTTCTTTCCACAACTTTCTCTCCTCCATGTCCTTTCCACCCAAATCAAATTTTGATCTCAACATATATTTAACAAATCAATAGATGAAACAATCCATATCAATATTTTTTATCTCACTTTGAGCTTCCTCGCGGTGGTCTGGAGCTCACTCATTTTCACTCTTATCTCCACCGATGCCTTCCTGATCTTCGCCACGGGAAAAATACTTGTTCATCTTGAGTGGACGATCAACATCTCCGACGGATCTGGGACCATTCTGATTGTTCAAAGTTTCATGCTAGAAAGATCTATCGTGGTTGTAAGCAAATCGAGATGAAGAAGATGGAGGTAAGACACACACACAGAAAATTGTCCGTCACAGCTTCTTTCTCCGATTTTCACTTTCCCTCCAGAATGGTGATCTCTCGCAATTCACCACCGTGACTCAGGGTGAACTATCTCCACCAACCTCTTCAATTTAGAATGCATTTTTCCAATTTTTGTTGTTGGGAAAATTGTCAGGCTTACTTTTATTGAAATGATGGAAAAACATCGAACTATAAACACTTCTATTAGCGCTTATCATCCGATTTGTAAATTGGTTTAATTTGTTCAGGATTAGTATGAATCTTCTAACATAAAATCGGCCGATTTCTATCAATAAGTCCAATTTCTCCTCGGTTTTATTATTATTAATAATTAATTTTAATATATTGTTGTTTCATGTTTATGGAAGAAAACTATAGAATTGATGATGGACTATTAATACTTGATATGAAGTCACAAGACTAACCTAGAGAAAAACAATGAGAGTTAAGGCTACAAATAAGAGAATTCTAAGATATGAATTTCAAATACAACCGAGAACTATACTTATCTATCATTGTCTAACTTAGTTTTCATGTTTGTGTACTTTTGTTGTTTTCATGTTTTATGGAATCAGAGTTAACTATAGATCATTGATGTTGGACTATTAATGATCATGTGATTAGACAATTTGGAGTCACTATATGTTTAATTCAACTTAGTGTTTCCCAGCGATTAAGGTAATGATTAGACTGTAATTAACTCCGGTGTATTATTATTCACAAATAAATGGAAGAGGATGCAAGAGGGTTGGTGCTTATGAAAGGAAAAGGGCAAATACAACACTATGATGGTGAATTAATCGATGTAGATGTCGAAGTTGATGATGAATTAATTGATGTAGATGTTGAAGCTGAAGCTGGAGGTAAAAGCTTTTTGTATATTAAGTTAAATATTATATACATGAACTAATTAATTCTCTATTGAATAATTTTCAGAAAGTGAAAACAACAAGATGATAGAAAGAAAACTCGTTCAAGAGAACGCAAGCGAAGACTCTTGAATGATAACCAATCAAAGATTATTTATTATCGATTCGATAATTTATTTTATATGTACTTCAATCAACGAGTAGTTGTTTCTATTCCTATTTTTGAGCGATATCGTTTCCTAGAACCATATTTTTTAATAATGAGATATTTTCCTTGATTCTATATTTTAGACCATGGGTATTTTTGATAAGTTTTTATTATTGTTTATTTTGTCTATTTCTAAAAATTGTAGTTATGTTAATCTTAACTTGTCTTGAATGATTACCAATCAAAGATTATTTATTACACTTGAATCAAAGAAGTCCAAATCTTGTAGTGGATACTTACGCTCATTTGATATGCTTCTTTTCCATCTATATCATGTTTTTTTTACATAGTTAAATACAGTTTATTATGTACTATATTTTATGATTTAATCTTTCTCGAGCTATAGGATATAATAATTCATTCATACTATCCGAAGTTTATATCACGTGTTGCCTTCTTAACCCAAAACGTGTTGTTGAATTATTAACTTCTTTGTTACATATTAAGGACTAAGCATAATATACCTTTTAACTCCCAACCAGGATTTATTAATTTATAGGATATTTACTAATTCCACACATAGCACAAAGCTATAATACAGAACATGACGGAAAGGAGCATGGCGGTTATCAGGAGTAAGCGATAGGGTTTATGAATGAAATTACTTGATTATAAACAAGATATCGAGTTGATTTTTGCGATTAATATATAACGGGAGATGTGAGTTTATATTTCCAGTTAAAATAGAGATAAACAAATAAACATATACTTATGTTATGCTGAGGTAGAGACAAATAGGATATGATATCAAGCGAGATATTAAAATCCGATTACTTTTTATGGAGGTTGGAGATTTTATTTGATTCCATATTCAATTAGGAAAGTATTACAAGTATGTAATTAGGCCAATAACTATATATAAGTCATATGGCCTCTTGTTTATAACATATACAAAAATCGAAAAGAAGTCCAAATCTTGTGATAGAGCTTAGAAGCGAAAAGAAATTTAGATTGACGAGCAAAAGAAAGAAATTGATGAAAGTCGAGACGGATCGAAAACTAGAGTGAGTCTGTATGCTCAAAAGGTACTTATCTCCATGTACCACTACTTTTCTCTCGTCAATTAACTAACCTTGAGGAACTAATGCTCTTATAAGATTAACTAAATTCACGATATTTAACATATATAATTAGGTCTTGATCTTGGGGATACCTTTGAGGGAAAAATAACAAAATTTTTGTCTTATTCACGAATCACGAACAACTGCAAATTAAGATATGTATTGTAGTATACGATTTTTTTCAAGTTTAAACTCAAGAGTTTAGCTTGATCGAGAATAATAGAAAAAGGTTAGCCTATCTTGTCCAAAGAAGCGGAGGTGCGTCCACATGATCAGAGAATATTGATAAAGCACGAGTTAGCAATGACAAGTTATACCAAGACAAAAACGTTGTGTACAAGGAGAGATACTAGAAAAAATCAAAGCCAAGATTAGATAATATCTTAATTATATTCACTGCGCATATTTTGCATATTTCTCACATTCAATCGCGTCATCTTCTGGTACATTTCAATTCTATATTGAGGGAACTTAAGTTATACATCAAAAAAGTATGATCTTTTGTAACACGCAGCGTAAGCGTCACCCCAATTCTAAACTACTAATATATAATAATATCTATTTTCGTGAGAGAAAACGAAATGTATTATGAAACAATTGATTTTGGTAGTGGTGAAGAGGTATGAGGTTTTTAATTTCACTTTGTTTTTTACAGCCGTAATTTTGTGATAGTTTATGTAACCAAAAATCAAATAGAAAAGTATTAACTGAATGCAAGACTGTAGGGGACAAAATTTGGCGGGGACAGGTACTATATTAACATATCATATCTCTACTGCCTCTGTATAATTACTAGTTTGTTTTACACATAATTTGGTGGTGGTGGTCCTATGATTTAGATCCAATTATCTTCCTAATTAAAAATTCATTTTTCTTTCTATGATAGACATTTTCGATTTTTGTGGTATTTCGGAGGTGATCGCGTCCGATTTAATTCTTAATTATCAATAAATATTTATTTACAATTAGAGTCTTAATTGTAAATTGGATTAAAATGAATACCGTCGGTACAAGTTACAATTAACCTAATCCCAATTTAGCATGAATTTAATCAAATTGAAGTTAGTTAGAAACATATTGATGAAAAAGCCACAAAACAAAAAAGAATGGCGTAGAAAGAATTTGTTGCTTGTGAGTGGAATAAAGTCGCGATATCACA